>JAJJMB010013238.1:374256-451426 GCA_023531105.1 Papaver atlanticum | reverse complement strand
ACAGTCGCAGAAGGGTGTTGGCTGCTGCCGCTATAGTTATTGAAGATCTTTAGCTACTGCTGCATAAGTTGAACAACTTCTGTTTTTCTATGGGAACTTCCTTCGAACACCTTGCGTGTAGAAAACTGGGGTTGAGAAGGTCCCTTCTGCCCACGATTTGAGCCTCTATTTATAGATTTTCGACCCTCTAATTTTGAATCTGATAATCATCCAAGAATTCTAGACCGACTTAAACCCTAAAATCATATTAATTCACAGCCGTTCATCTTGAAAATAAACGGCAAAACCACCAGTCGGTGGCTGTTTTCCAGCTGTATTTTCAATCCAAATCCAACTTCTCTGACTGAATTGGCGCTCAAATTTTCAATCCAACGATGACCCAAGTTCCTAAACCGTTTCAAACTCCAAAATAACCCATTACTGCATCAAACAATCACCTGCAGCTTCCCGTACCACGGTCAAAACCTAAACCGCGTACAACTCATACCAATGTCCCGTGTTGTCTTCTTTCTCTTCGACTCGAACTGCACCTCCACCCGAACCATGGCTAGCCGACAGCAAACCTTACCCAAATATAGCAGCAACACAAACTATATTCTATCATGACCATCACCGAGAACATCAACATCTCTGCCATTAATGGAAGCAACAACTCTCGTTCTCGTCCTAAATGAGCTTCTTCATCAATCTATTTAATCTTCACCATTGCTAATGACAGAGGCACGTTCTTCTCTCCATGTTCATCATCTTCATCACCAAACAGGATGCGGGTATTCTTTTTCTTTTGAACATGGAGAAGGAGATGGCAGCCCGGAGTAATATCACGTCTGCCTTTAACATCATTTGAATTTCAGTCTCCCCCTTTGTAAAGTACCTGAC
Organism: Papaver atlanticum; assembly: GCA_023531105.1. Lineage (NCBI taxonomy): Eukaryota > Viridiplantae > Streptophyta > Magnoliopsida > Ranunculales > Papaveraceae > Papaver > Papaver atlanticum. Next base: position 450,547 of record JAJJMB010013238.1, on the reverse strand, counting down.
TGTATTGAGCAGTTCCTTTGCAACATCGCTGCCCCATAACAGAATGGATGCCCCTTAACGTTCGATGGGATGTTAATAACAACCTCCCTTTAAATGACCATTTTGCCCTTCATTTCCAAATTTCTTGTTTTGCTCATGACTTTCTCATACGATGTCGGAATGACTCAATTCTTTCGCCATTGGCTTCGTCCTTTCGTCCTCTTCAAGATGAAAAGTAGAAATATTGTACTTGAACGAGTTCCACTTGGTTTTTGGACCTTTTCCACTTGTAGCTAGCTTCTTTTATTGCACAATTAAGTGCCTAATTCACTTCTTTTGGATGATTCACCTAATAAAACAAAAATAAGAAAAAACAAGCGTAATATACAATAATTTGAAAGAAAACCAACAAATACTAGCATGGAATTGACACCAAATATATGTGAAATATGCACTTATCATAAGCTCCGAAGCTTTGTTCATCATTACAAATAGATGACTCTCTGCAAGTTAGAATCTCAGTCCTAACACTTTTGTGTCCTAGTTGCGGCTAGAGTCATCCTCTAAAGACCTAGGTTTCCTTGTCGACTGTATTAGGTTACAAATTTTGAAGTGTTTGGTAAGGGATGTCATACTATCTTTCACCTGATAGTTTTTGATATACTGAATCTTATGTTTATCATCATAATTCGTGTCCATTCTAAGATCCGTCTATTCTGCTACACGACCAATTCAAGAATTATCGATCAAGGAATAAGATTGATAGAAATTACAAAGTTCTCTTCGTCTCGGACTTTATAATTTTACAAGTTTTATATTTGTCCTAGATTGATCTCGTGAGGTTGAATCGATTAGGCATCTCTAAAACTTTTTGAAGAGCATAAATTATCTTAATTGTTGAGGTTTGCTTAATGTGCTCTTTTTTAAGATCCTTCATAAGCAAACAGATTTCGATTACCTTAATGGTGTATCTTTCTGAAGGAAATCAATATGCTATCTATTATAGGCAGAATAACTAAAAGTATTCACTTATGTTAAGCAACTCATAGGATTATAAAGGACGTTATCTATGGGAATCGAGTGTGTAGGGCCTTGCGAGATCCAAGATACGTAAGGAGAATGACTGAAGCTGAATTGCTCGAAGGGTCGTTCAATCTTAACTACATTGTAGTCTGAAGTCTGATAGTAGGCTAGTGTTTGTAGCATCTTAACACAGTGAGTGTTCATACTGGACTAGAATCCGGGGTTTTCCTATAAGATTATAGTTTCCTCGTTAACAAAATTCCTGGTGTCTTGTGTTATTTCTTTTACGATTTTTTTTTATCTCTAAGATAGAATAATTATAAGTAGTACGTTAAACAACTGAAAAAGTGGGGGTACAACAACCTCACCCAATAATTCGCTTAGCAATCTGTATGGACTAACTCCAATATACTTTTAAGAGAATCAACTACACAGTCAAACTCAATCTTAATAAAAAGTATATCAAAGAGTTATATCTCAATTTCTCGATTCAATCCTTACTCAAACAAATAAAAATCTGCGAGTCTAATTGAATACAAGAAAAATTAACTTGAACGGTACCAACGACCAATGTTCAAGTATCAATCAATTTAAATCAACAACCAAAGGTCGGATTTCCCAATTGATTGATTCAACGCACAACCTGTGATATTTCAATTATATAACAAAATATAATGCGGAAAAGAAATAACACAGACACCAGAAGTTTTGTTAACGAGGAAATCGCAAATGCAGAAAAACCCCAGGACCTAGTCCAGATTGAACACACACTGTATTAAGCCGCTACAGACACTAGCCTACTACAAACTAACTTTGGTCATGACTGTAGTTGAACCCCAATCAATCTCACACTGATCCAAGGTACAGTTGCGCTCCTTATGTCTCTGATTCCAACAGGATACTACGCACTTGATTCCCTTAGTTGATCTCACCCACAACTAAGAGTTGCTACGACCCAAAGTCGAAGACTTTAATAAACAAATCTGTATCACACAGAAAAGTCTACAAGAATAGATAAATCTGTCTCCCACAGAAATATATACAAGTTTTTGTTCCGTCTTTTGATAAATCAAGGTGAACAGGAACCAATCGATAACCCGGACTTATATTCCCGAAGAACAGCCTATAATTATAAATCACCTCACATTAATCTTAATCGACTAGCGAAACAAGATATTGTGGAATCACAAACGATGAGACGAAGATGTTTGTGATTACTTTTCTATATTGCCTATCGGATAAATTAATCTCGGGCCAATTTTACAATTGTACTCAATACGATAGAAACAGCAAGATCAGATCACGCAACTATAGAGAAAATAGTTGGGTCTTGCTTCACAATCCCAATGAAGTCTTCAAGTCGTTAACCTATAGGGTCTCGGTAGAAACCTAAGGTTAAAGGAGAATCGACTCTAGCTTATACAACTAGTATCACACAGGAGGTGTGGGGATTAACTTTCCCAGTTGCTAGAGTTCTCCTTTATATAGTCTCCAAATAAGGGTTTGCAATCTAAGTTACCTTGGTAACAAAGCATTCAATATTTACCGTTAGATGAAAACCTGATTAGATTCAAGCTAATATCTTTCAACTGTTAGATCGAACTTAGCTTGTTATACACAAATGAAATATACATCATTTAGGTTTGTGTAATCGTACCTAAACGTGTACAAGTCGTTGGTTCAACAGTAGTTAACCAAATGGTTAGCCATATGAGCACTTTCATATCAACCTATACACAAATGAAATATACGTCATTTAGGTTTGTGTAATCGTACCTAAACGTGTACAAGTCGTTGGTTCAACAGTAGTTAACCAAATGGTTAGCCATATGAGCACTTTCATATCAACCTTATTCATCTTCACCATAACTACTTCAAATGACTCAAATGAACTAGTTCAAGAGTTGTTCAATTGCTTAGATCTTATAGAAGTATACAAGACACAATCGAAGCAAAATCGGTTTTGATTCACTCGAATCGATTCATGAACTTTATAGCCACGGTTTGCAAATATGCATTCCTTTGTTTATATATATTTAAGTTCACGAATAAACCAATTTTAGAAAGTAACACACTTAAGTATGCGTATGGGTATGCGTACTTAAGTAACCGTATTTGAGTTTGTTTTGGTTTCCAAACTCAGCAGAAATTCACGGACGTGAACTTTCCGCCAGTATGCGTACAGGTACGCATACTTAGGTAACCGGATTGAGTTGGTTTTGATTTCCAAACTCAGCAGAAATTCACGGATGTGAACTTCCACCAGTATGCATACGGGTACGCATACTTACCCAGTCTCCATCAACCATTTAGTACACACACAAGTATGCATACATTTGGTTCCCAGTTTTGGACTTATACACTAATGCGCGAACACATTATATGCTTATATCCAATGATGGTTACATGTTCTAAACTCTTTATTTCAATCATTGAAACATTCTTAGAGGATGTTAAATAGAGGTTATTCACGCACTATTTTTCATCAAAGCAATTTTAAAGATATTGAAATAATAAACATGACTTTCGTCACTTGTAAAGATGAACTTGGCCAAAGCAAAAGCTTACCAACACATATTTCGAGAAAAAGATAAGCGAGATAAACTCGACTCGAAATAGCAAATGTGTATAATCGAAGTCTATATAGCAATACGACTTTTTTCTCAAGATAAGAGATAGAATAGATAGACTTTTTGAGTGATAGATAAGTTCAAGTCTCCACATACCTTTTAGTCGATGAAGTTCCACCAGTTCCTTGAGTAGTTCTTCGTCTTTGTATGATGAACGTCGTGGAGTCTAGAGCTCAACTACACTTTCTATCCTAGTCCGAGACTTAGCTATAAGTAATCTAGAAATCAAGACTTATAGTTTTGGCAACTAAACTTGACAACAAGCTTGAGATAGCAACGCTTGCGAGTTCGACCGAGCAGTGCTCTAACAATCTCCCCCCTTTATCAATTTTAGTGACAAAGTTATCAATACATATGGAATACAAAAAAATAAACTTTGCAGCTTCTCTTCCACATGCATGATCTCCTTTGTTCTTCAACATTACTCGAAATCTTCGTCACTTCCAAGTACTCCAATGATTCCAAAAGTTGTAAGTTCAGCATCATTGTTGTTGAAAATCCGTAGCCATAACAATGAGAAAACAAAAGCTCTCGATCATTGTTACACAGTGTCATAGTATTATTACACAGTATCAAAGTTCAATTGTATCACAACTTTGACGACAATACTATGGTGATATGTATCACTCCCCCTTAGTCAATACTCTATCTCACATGGAAACCACCCCCCCTTACATAATGATCCAAAAACCATATGTATTTGTAGTGTGAACTACACATTAATTCTCTCCCTTTTTGTCAATAAAATTGGCAAAGGTACGAAAACTAGTGGGATCCTAATGAAATTTCCATAAAGGCATTTCATGACCAAACGAAAGCACATATCAAATTTTTAGATGCAATCATATAGCCGAAACTAAATGCATTTATCAAGGAGTTTATAAAGATACAAGATAACCCCTACAATATTCCACAGCCGCACTCCCCACAAAGATTTGGCAATAAAGCACAAGTTCAAATAAGAACTCTCCCCCATATAATGTCATTCCCGAAAGAATAACAAGAGCGACCTTACTTTCACAAGAAAAGAAGGATTTCCGTGGACAATAACAAATCATATAAGAATATGAATTTGTATCTAAAATACTCAATTGAATTAACCACAAGTGAACCCATGACTAATTCAACTGGAATACTCAACTAAACTAACCACAAGAGAACCCATGATTAATCTAATTGGAAAATGCTCAACATAAGAAACTTACGGAGCCGCACAGTATATACATAAAAATTATGTATCAGGGAAGATCAATACTGTGGAATAAACAAAGATTCATTCTATCTTTCATCACTATTTGCACAATGACATACAATAGATTTAATCTTTGTAAACAAAAGCTCATCCTTTCTTCCATCAATATTTGCATAATGACATAAAAGGCTTATCTTTTGTTTTTGTCAAAAGTTCATTCATTCTTTTATCAATACTTGCATATCGATGTACGAAAGACTTAACTTTTGACAACGTATGGGACAATCATAGTTCACGGATGCAAACACACATATCCCATAACAAGTTGCAATATATAAAACCATAAAGATTAATACTGCAAAATCATCTTCCAAACAAACTTTAGAATTTAAACAAATAAATCTAAAAACATTGAAGATGAAAATCGTTGGACATAGCTATGTGTAATCACAATAATGGTTATTCCAAACTCTAGTTATTCTTCTTAAAAACACAAGAATAAAATTCTCATAAGAAGCTTTCCTAGATAAAAACAACACAAAACTCCTATGAAGCATTTCACTTACTTTGAATACTCTTCTCATATTCCCTATATTCATCAAGCTCGTCTTCGATCAGATCAATCCTGGATTCAAGGTTATCCATATTTTCTTTAAGTCTTTTGGAAGAGACTTCAAGTTCATTCTTCAGGGCGCGCACTTGTTCCAGGACGAGATCCATGGTTAAAGAGAACTTATCAAAATGAGAGACAAAGGGATTCCCATCATGGGAGGAATCACGCTTGTCAGAGCACATCTCACCATCATAAGAGTCAAAACGAACCTTCTTAGAGGGAAAAAGAACAGTCCAGACATCACTTTATTTGCTTGAAAGACTTGATGAGGACATGATAGAAGAGAAAAATGAAATGCTCTCACCAAGGAGAAATCTTCATCTTTAAAAAGGAATGAAGATAGGGGATAAATTTCCAAAAATACCTTTGACCAAAACCCTAACAGAATTTGGTTATCCCATAGAAAAAGTCTTTACAGGAACAAAAACGTTCACGTACACAAACGGTTCTTGACAAAACAAAAAGAAGAGCCACTGAAAGAAACGAAATAGGGAATCAACAGAAATATTTCATCACAACCCGCTTGAAGATTATGATTCTTGCCCAAGAGAGATAAGCAAGAATCATTTTTGAGCAAAATTACAGAATGTAATTTCTCCAATCCATAACAGGACTAGGAGTTTTCTTACGAGAGGATGAAGTGTTTGTTATTCCTTGTTTCTGTTTTGCCTGCAAGAAAGAAGAGTTATGCACATCATTCTTTCCCCTTTTTAGCAAAGTTTTGAGTACCTTGTTTGTTGGTTTTCGCAACCTATGAATAGTTTTGGAGATCTCTTTTGAAAGGAATGAGGATTTCCTAGGAAATTTCCTTTTCATCTTTTGAAAACAAGGTTTAACAGAGGAGAAATATTCTTGACCTTTAGTGCTTACTGTTAGAGCATAGCTCGATTGAACCCACCAAGCGTTGGTATGTCAAGTTTGGTTGTCATATTTTAGTGAACCAAAACTCATTTAAAAGGTCGCTTGATTATGTACTAGAGTCAACTTCGTATAGGTTAGCTTGAAAGTATTAGGATATGAGACATTACAAGTATTACATGAAGACTTGAAGAAGTGAAGAAGCAAGGAGCTACAACGACGACATCATCCTTCCACTTGAGGTTAGTAATATTTGAGTTGAACTGTTTCATTCCCTAACGTATCTTTCAAGTCGTGCATATTGAAAACATAACTGCGAAGCATGAATGATTATACTCTAGTTAGACATAGTATTAAGGAATACAATATGAAGTATAACGCTTATCTTTTGAACTTCGTATATAAGACATCGACATAATCGTTTGAATGCTATTGTGATTATTGATGTGAATTTTAGTTGTAGTGAAAGTGGTGGTAATAGGATTCGATTCTCGAACTTGTGAAGGATAACTTTAGACTTAAATTTTAAAACTAAAAATATAAAAAATCACTGATATTTAAAACAAACACTGACAAAGTTGATATAAATATAAAAAGAACACTGAGGCTAAGATTCCACTATTTTTCCAAGTTCAAAGTGATTTTATCTAGTATTTATATTTTTTCAATTTTTGCGTTTAATTTGATTCTAAGCTATTGCAACATGTAGATTTTCAAAATAACAAGTGTAAATCCAAAGTATAAAGCATCAAAAACCTATGGCTAAGCATGCTTTATCAAAAGAAATAACAATTGCTTAACAAAAATCATTCAAACAATTATAAATCAAGGCAAATAATCATAAAAATAATTGAAAGAAAATAAATAAAATAGATTATACCACTTTTTATTGGAAAAATAGCTTCCTCTATCGCCTCAGCAATGGGGTTTAGCTCCTCATATTAATCATAATCTCAAAATACATGTTTATGGCTCAAAAGTTGATTAAAAGGGAGAAAGGTGTTAAAGCAGCGGATTCTGTAGTTGCTGAAGGTCTAAAACAGAAGTCGTAGTTGTTGCTTAAGGGCTTCGGTGACTGCAGGAAGATGCGACCGTACCTCGTTGTCACTGAAAATAAGTCTGCCTCTGCAACTGACTCCGAGGGTCTTATGTTCTTCGTGTTCTTCTTCGCAGCAGCAGTAGAAAAGTTTCTGTACTCGACTCCAGTTGATTTTTTCCCGCTTCTCTAAGGCTCTAAACTTCTCCAAAGTGTTCCCCTCCCTTCCTTAGCCTCTTTAGAGCTTATATATACCTCACAGCTCGGTTTAAACTCGATCAAAATCTCTTTTTCTTCCCCAAAAATAAATTTTCCTTCTCGGCCAAGTTTTGGATATTCTAACCTGTTTAATCACTTCACCTCCTTCCTGAATTATCCAAACTATCCTCTTATGCTTCTACAAACAAATCCTTGCAAAATATAGCACGTAGCTTCCAAATATAATTCGAAACTTTGTCTGTTTCCATTTTTTTTTTTTTTCTTCCCTGTTTTAATCCAAACCAATAATACAGCCCAATTTGATCGAGTCTGATGGACCTACCAACCCTGTTTAGTCATAACAGGGTGGTACCCATCCAAGGAAGCCATTAAATCTGGCTGAAACTCGATCAAATCTCGCCTGCAAATCACGCTGCAAAACTGAATTTTGAATTCAGTTTTTCCCACCAAAATCCGTCCAATTCCGTGAAGAAGAAAAGAGTCGCCCCCTATCCATTTCCGGTCTGTGTTTAGTAGCTGCTTGGAAATGGGTTACCCCTTATCCAAAATGAGAGTCCGAATAGCAAATGTCCTTCCAGGTATCTTTAACAACTTTTCGAGCCAATTTTGCCGCAAGAGCCTATTCCTCCAAAAACACCTACAAAGGGATAAAATACCAAAATTAGTACAAAAATGGGTACTAACAATATACACTAAAGAGATGAAAATAGACACATAAATACGTCTATCAATTATGTATGGGTATGAGGTGAAGATTTCATCTGGGAAACAATGTTTTACATTCATTTAAAGGAAGTAGTTCATAAACTTTGTTTGTGAATCGAAAGGGAAATCGCTAGGCTTATTGTTATTGTTATTCATTGCATATCTTTTGAACTACCAATATGTGTGATTAGTATAACCGCTCATGACTTGTTTATGTTCTTGGTCAAACTATTCACAAGGCCCGACTTTTGTATTGGTATGACTTTTATTAGTGAAACCGATCCTAAGTAATCACCTTAGATGGTATGATCGACTTAGTGTTATTGGTATGACCAACTCTAGGCAAAGGGGAACCGATCCTAGTAAGAGGTGCAACCGATCACAAGAGGGAATCGATCCTTGTATGAGGTGTAGCAAGTTTATAGTGTAAGGGGAACCGATCCTATGAACATGTGCAACACGTTTTTAGTGAAAGGGGAACCGATCCTATGGACATGTGCAACAAATACAAGTTAGATACCATGTATATGTGGGAACCGATCCTAGTACCTAGTCAACTGAATTTTTGGAAAGCTAGTGTGACTAAATCCAGTACTCACATGGAAGGTAGAACCGAAACTTGTTTTGGTAGAACCATGAAACCCATGATTGGTGATTGAGTGTTCTTGATCAATCACATAGTTTTTGGAAGACAGACGGACCAATTCTAAACTTGTTTGGAAGTGTGGAAAATCGATTCCAAGAGTGTAAGTATGAAAGAGGACTTACAAAGTTAAGATGTCGACATACTTTGAACATGTGCAGTAACGCTTATCTTTTATTGTTCAAAGATATTCCTTAATAGCTAAAGGAAAATCCCGGATCGAAAAATAAATTGAGAATCTTTTATTTAAGGTTTTTAATTTTATTTTTGGAAAATGAAAATTGGTAATGTGCATTTACTAGTTGGAGATTTTCTAAGAGATTTTCGGTCAATATTTGGACAAAGCATTTCCAGGAATTATGGAAACCGAATTTGGAATATATTCATATCTTGAGAATATTTTCGGTTTTTGAAATTCCTTGGTGTCCAAACTTCCTTGTCTATAAATATCAAAGTTTGTATTTCTACCAAACTAATCCTCAGAGCCAGCAAAACTACCTAGTTGTGTTGTTACTGGTGGAGCCGCCTATTAGGAGAGGAAAGTAACCTAATTAGGCGAAATCTCTTACGGCCGCTTGGTTTAAAGACTTCTTTGGGATTGAGAAGCTCTATTGGTACCGTTGTTGGGAAACTAGATAATTGCGGTTTATTATTAGTTTTCGATTGATTTGATTAACTAACGGTTGTTGAACTTTGATTGAACCTAGTTTGTTTATGCTTGAGAATCTTCTCTTCTGATATAAGATTCACTCAAACTAGATTGATGTTTCGACGGGGATCTTTAGACTGTTCGTAGTTCTAAAGACGTCTTGTGATAATCCAACGTTAACAGACTCCGTTTTGTGTGTGATTGATCATAAGAGATTCAAGTTGATTGTGTGCAGGTGTTTATTGAAGATCTAAGAAGATTTGAAGACGAAGAAGATTTCTGATTTGGGTTCATAATCTTTGGTGTGCACAATACTTGTTTCGGTTAAAGAGGATCCAACTATAATCGGTTTATCCTTGTGGTAGATTGGATTGATTAGTTGAGTAGATCGGCATCAATACAATTCTTTGTGATTCAAAGTATTGATTCCAAAATATGGACAATTAATTTGGTAGTTGTTATTGGATAGATCTAAGGACCTGACAAAGGAGTTTATTGAGATAAACGGAAGAGCCTTTTGTCGAACTCACATCACTTGGTTGAAAAGAGTTGTTACCAAACAGATTTCTTGTTCCTTTACTGTTTGGAATACGAACCAAAGGAATTGTTCAAAGTACGTGTCTTATTACAAGTTGGAGGCGTGGGAATACAGACGGAACTAGGTGAACTATAGGTTTAGTTGCTTGGTCTCAACTATACGAAGTTGGTTTGATTTTGTATAGCGGCTTAATCCTGAGAGTATTCAATTCTGGACAAGGTCCCAGGGTTTTTCTGCATTTGCGGTTTCCTCGTTAACAAAATCTTGTTATGTCTTTTACTTTTCTATTTCCGCAATTATAATTGTTTTTATTATAATTAGAAGTAAAATACACAAACGTTAATTCCTATTTACTTGATAGTAATCCTATTGTGTTTGGTTAAGTCTGAACCATTTATCAAGTAAACATACTTCGTTGTTGTATTGTCTCGATCTTGTATCCATAGTCAATCACACAAGTTATCTTGTTGTCGTATTGTCTCGATCTCGTATTCGTAAATGATCGCACGAAGTGTGAACCGATTTGTTGTATTATCTCGACTCAGTCCATAGACAATCACTTTCGGTGAAAGGACTTATAGGTGGAAAAGTTTTAGATTGAGGTATATTTGGGTACCCTCGTCTTTTCACTTACAATTTCAAGGTGATCCTGTTTTTCACACAAGGAGACCAAACAGTTTAGTAAGTGCTTGTCGTTCTTCATATCATCCTTTTCAGGGTGATTTGAGACAGGCATGGAATCAGGAGTAATTTGCTGATAATGCTTACAAGAATCAATCGAGAAAGTACGATGTTTCTTATTAGAATCACACATGCAAGTGATGGCAACCTCCTGTCTTAATTTAAACAGTTGACATTACAGATCTTCAATCCTTTTAACCAAGGCTTCCTTTTCCAGTTGGAATACTTTTGGAGAAGTAAGATTGTCCATTGCGGAATAGTTAGGACTGTTAGGAGGACAAGTGTGATTATCAGCAAAGATATTAAGAGAACTTTCACATATATCAACATCAGGACAGTAGTCAAGAGTTGCCATCCATGCTTTAGTTATCTCACTTAACTCTTCATCAGAATTTCTGGAAGTATCATGGACACCTCTATAGCACTTAGAACAAGTTTCATAGCTTTCCTGAACTTTTCTATTCCTTTTATCGATTGACTGAGCTTTCTTTTGAGACTTTATTTTACTTTGTCTAAGAGTTTTCTTAAGCTGTTGTACAAACAGTGACAAAGTTGAATTGAATCAATTCTCATCCCTTGTATCAATCAATTTAGGACGTCGAGGCTTTTTATCAAATGTAGCAACATGGTTGCTAAACAAGTGACGTTTTTCTCTTTGACTAAATTTAAGATCAAAAATCTTAAGCTTTCCAACAAGAGTATTTCTGGAAAGTGTATCAAGGTTATTTCCTTCAACGATGGCATGCTTATTAGAATCGTATCTAGATGGAAGCGATCTGAGAATTTTCATCACAATATCCTTTTCAGGAATGGTCTTACCAAATGCAAAGGATGCATTAACAATTTCAGACACTTTGTGATTAAACTCATCAAATGAATCTTCATCTGCCATACGAAGGTTTTCCCAATCGGAATTTAGGTTTTGAAGCCTGGCTTCCTTTTAACTGGTATTCCCTTCAAATACGGTTTCTAAGATATCCCAAGCATCTTTAGACTGAGTGCACGTAGTCACATGGTGCTGAAGATCTGGGGTAATGGCATGTATGATGGCATTCAAACCGTCGGAATTTTTCTTTGCAGCAAGTATCTCAGCAGCGTCATATGCACCAATATCTTTCGGTACGGTTGCAACTCCTACTGCCACAACGGGAGCATCATAGCAATTAACTACATAAACCCATGATTGAAAATCACGCGCTTGAAGAAAGGAACGCATAACAATTTTCCACCATAAGTAATTTAAGCCATCGAAGACTGGTGGTACGTTTATAGAGATAGCACTTCTGTCCATAGAGTCAGATCGCTACAAACACAGACTTATAAGGTCTTAAACGTGTTTGCCTACTCCGATACCAATTGAAAAAGTGGGGGTACAATAACCTCACCCAATAATTCACTTAGCAATCTGTATGAACTAACTCCAATATACTTTTAAGAGAATCAACTAGACAGTCAGACTCAATCTTAATAAAAAGTATATCAAAGATTTATATCTCAATTTCTTGATTCAATCCTTACTCAAGCATATAGAAATCTGCGAGTCTAATTGAATACAAGAGAAATTAACTTGAACGGTACCAAAGACCAATGTTCAAGTATCAATCAATTTCAATCAACAACCAAAGCTCGGATTTCCCAATTGATTGATTCAACGCACAACCTGTGATATTTCAATTATATAACAAAATATAATGCGGAAAAGAAATAACATAGACACCATAAGTTTTGTTAATGAGGAAACCTCAAATGAAGAAAAACCCCGGGACCTAGTCCAGATTGAACACACACTGTATTAAGCAGCTACAGACACTAGCCTACTACAAACTAACTTCGGTATGGACTGTAGTTGAACCCCAATCAATCTCACACTGATCCAAGGTACAGTTGCGCTCCTTACGTCTCTGATCCTAGCAGGATACTACGCACTTGATTCCCTTAGTTGATCTAACCCATAACTAAGAGTTGCTACGACCCAAAGTCGAAGACTTTAATAAATGAATCTGTATCACACAGAAAAGTCTACAAGAATAGATAAATCTGTCTCCCACTGAAATACCTACAAGTTTTTGTCCCGTCTTTTGATAAATCAAGGTGAACAGGAACCAATCGATAACCCGGACTTATATTCCCGAAGAATAGCCTAGAATTATCAATCACCTCACAATAATCTTAATCGACTAGCGAAACAAGATATTGTGGAATCACAAACGATGAGACGAAGATGTTTGTGATTACTTTTCTATCTTACCTATCGGAGAAATTAATCTCGAGCCAATTTTACAATTGTACTCAATACGATAGAAACAGCAAGATCAGATCACGCAACTATAGAGCAAATAGTTGGGTTTGGCTTCACAATCCCAATGCAGTCTTCAAGTTGTTAACCTACAGGGTCTCAGTAGAAACCTAAGGTTAAAGGAGAATCGACTCTAGCTTATACAACTAGTATCACACATGAGGTGTGGGGATTAACTTTCCCAGTTGCTAGAGTTCTCCTTTATATAGTCTCCAAATCAGGGTTTGCAATCTAAGTTACCTTGGTAACAAAGCATTCAATATTCATCGTTAGATGAAAACCTGATTAGATTCAAGCTAATATCTTTCAACCGTTATATAGAACTTATCTTGTTATACACAAATTCAATATACGTCATTTAGATTTGTGTAATCGTACCTAAACGTGTACAAATCGTTGGTTCAACAGTAGTTAACCAAATGGTTAGCCATATGAGCACTTTCATATCAACCTTATTCATCCTCACCATAACTAGTTCAAATGACTCAAATGAACTAGTTCAAGAGTTGTTCAATTGCTTAGATCTTATAGAAGTATACAAGACACAATCGAAGCAAAATCTGTTTTGATTCACTCGAATCGATTCATGAACTTTATAGCCACGGTCTGCAAATATGCATTCCTTAGTTTATATATATTTAAGTTCACGAATAAACCAATTTTAGAAAGTAACACACTTAAGTATGTGTATGGGTATGCGTACTTAAGTAACCGGATTTGATCAGTAGAAATTCATGGACGTGAACTTTCCGCCAGTATGCATACGGGTACGCATACTTAGGTAACCGGATTGAGTTGGTTTTGATTTCCAAACTCAGCAGAAATTCATGGACGTGAACTTCCGCTAGTATGCGTATGGGTACGCATACTTACCCAATCTCCATCAACCATTTAGTACACACACAAGTATGCATACATTTGGTTCCCGGTTTTGGACTTATACACTAATGCACGAACACATTATATGCTTACATCCAATGATGGTTACATGTTCTAAACTCTTTATTTCAATCATTGAAACATTCTTAGAGGATGTTAAATAGAGGTTATTCACACACTATTTTTCATCAAAGCAATTTTAAAGATATTGAAATAATAAACATGACTTTCGTCACTTGTAAAGATGAACTTGGCCAAAGCAAAAGCTTACCAACACATATTTCGAGAAAAGGATAAGCGAGATAAACTCGGCTCGAAATAGCAAATGTGTATAATCGAAGTCTATATAGCAATACGACTTTTGTCTCAAGATAGGAGATAGAGTAGATAGACTTTTTGAGTGATAGATAAGTTCAAGTCTCCACATACCTTTTAGTCAATGAAGTTCCACCATTTCCTTGAGTAGTTCTTCGTCTTTGTATGATGAACGTCGTTGAGTCTAGAGCTCAACTACACTTTCTATCCTAGTCTGAGACTTAGCTATAAGTAGACTAGAAATCAAGACTTATAGTTTTGGCAACTAAACTTGACAAAAAGCTTGAGATATCAATGCTTGCGAGTTCGACCGAGCAGTGCTTTAACAACAACCTAGACAGGTTTTAAGCTCAAACTGTATAGAACCTGCAAGACTTGTTCTTGTAAATGTAAATTACAATATTTTTTTTGTTGTTGCTAAAATTAGGTTCGTATACATTTTGGGTACATACTAGGTTGTTCTTGGATATTGATTTTTGAGGTTGTCCAAGGAACTTGTTTTATAATCAGGTATACAGAACTTTTTTGTTGACCTATACTTTTTGATTGTAACAAGTAATTGTTCATACAGGTTCACAGACGAAAAATTTAGTGGTTTACTAGGTAGCCTCTATTTTTCAGGTTGCATTAGTGTAGGATAGCGTGAATTTGCACGTCGTAAAGATAATGGTTGATTATTTGTAATACATGCACAAAATAATTTTTAGCGTCACTTGATTAGCAAAGTAAGACAACCTCTTTGCACTTTTTTCATAAATGTGTATATAACCAAAATGACCACTACTTCTTAGAGGTCCAAAATCATTGAGGTAAAAATTGACCTGACTCGTCCTTTAACCGACTATCATTAAGAAAAATATGTATTTTGTATTTGGGCACGAGTATATTTGTTCTAGCAGTTAACTACTACTCAATGAATGCCAAGTTATCAGTTGTACCTAAGTCTCATGATTGTCAAGTGTCACTTGTTCTTGTATGTCTCTTCACAACTTGCACATTTTTTAGGCACCTCAACACCCCTACATTATTTGAATCAACATAACAACAATGGGTGGGTAGGGGGGGGGGGGGGGGTCATCAGATACAACAATATGGGGAGATTAGATTTGTGAGGCCCAAAATATAAATATTTTGGATTTCGAGTATTAAATCCGTCATATTCAGAATAGGTGAATATGTGACGAGGAATTACAATTGAATGTGCTTACAAAGCCTTCAGCTCTGCATTACATTTAAGATTATACTCAACACCTTATAGTTGCTCAAAAGTTAATTTAAGCTTAAAAACTCTTCAATGGATTGCTTGAAACATGAGGTATTTGAAGGATCACCTGAAACTTGAAGCAGTAACCTACTAATATCTTGTAAATTATCAAGTGAGTAACCTAAAATACTATTTTCCCGCCATATTTTTAGTGTCAAACAATCATATGTAATGTCCCCTCTTATTAGGTTAATCATTTAAGCTCAAGAAAAAGTTACCTTCTACTTTATCACTCAGTTCTACTTTGAGTTAACCCTGCAATACCGTCAAAGTACGAAACTTATAATTCCATAATAAAAGTCTTCCTTGGCATCAGATCTTGTTATCAATTTTAATTTTTGTTTCCAATTTACTTTATCAAACTCAATCAATTGCATTAATAGATGTATAAATTTACCTGTGATAAAAAATAACGCTCTCACTTGTGGATTTGGTACATTAATATCTGAATGTTTCGCTAGGTTAAAATCCTTATTTGCATACAAATCCCTCTTTTCATTAAACAAACCCCAAACCTATCAAATTAAAAACCCTAAGTTAGCCAGCATCTATTTCATTCGATCAATGTTTCGTAAACTATAATCAAATGATCTATTGGGAAAAAAAATACAAAAATTGTATGAAATATATCAGTAGCTAAAGATAACTAACAATATCATGTTATAGTCATCGAAATCAAATGGATACAAGCTCAAAACTTATTCTGCATTGACATTCTCAATTGTTAATCAAACAATTCACATCTAAATATGTTTCGATTAGTGTATTGATCCTATTAACTAAATGTTTTCTAGTACTATTTATTCCCATTACTGGATTTCAGCATTCCTCGATCAATTAAAGTACCACACCAATGGAAACCAAGCACCTAATATAAAATGAATGACAACAACTTTATTGGCAAGTAATTTGCCATTTCACTAAATACGAACGTTAATAGCACTCATCTCTCTCATTTTCCAAAAAGACTACAACTCTTTCCAGTCTTTCATATTTGACAGACTACAAAGCTAACAGTCGCCTGCATATGGACAAGTATGTCTACTTATAGTCGTTCGTCTATGAACGACTAGTTCTTCGTGTTACCCAAAAATCAGTTCTATTATGGTAGTATTTCATATTCAACTAGTACAATCACATAAAGTCGACCCTATGTCAGACACTAATTATTCATCCCAATTAAAAAAAACAAATAGAATTTGAACAAGAATTTCATTATACAATCACATATGTATATTAAACTACAATTAATAGTAGTAGATCAACAATCAGATGAAAAAAAAAACATGGTGTTATCAGTTGGAGTAGGAGAAGAATAGGGTCAGTGGTGGTGAGAAAAAAGAAGTGAATTTGTGTTCTTAGGTTTTCGGGTGAGGTGGAATTGTGGAAATAAGATAGGATTATCAAAATTCGTGTTCTGAGAAAGTAGTTTATGCTATTTTGAATCATGGTGAACGTTCAACGTCTTTTCGTGTAAGTACGCAGAGCACCGTAGATGAGTTGAAGCGTTCTGCATGTAAGTAGTGGAGGTCTTTGTCTCCTGAGACTATACGTTTGAGCTAAATAGAAAGTGATCAAATATTTTTTGTACTCGGTGATATACAACTGCAAGTTCTAGTCGCTCTTACTATTTTTATTAACAATGAAGATTTGTATTTGAATGTTGACATGATTCAAAAGACTAGTTCTCGTTCTTAATCTGGTTGTAGTACTAGTACTGCAAATTCTTGTGTAACTGAAAGTCCTAAGCTTGTAAGGGTGGTAGATCATGATGCAGATAAAGGCAAACCTCTGATTTCCAACGAATGAATTTATATTTTTAACAAGATAGGTAGAGAGTTTATGGGTGGTGTTGAACATGTTAGAATTGTTGTGGATAAGTAGTAAGATGGCTACTGGTTACAAGATTAGTATTCTAAAAAATGACAAGACTCGATATACTGCAAAGTGTAAATAAAATGGTTGTTCATAGAGGATTCACTTTGGTCCTATGAATGGTGACATTTCTCGGTTCTATCTAAAAGATGCTAATATTCTTCACGGGTGAGTGTTGTTCATTTTAGTCCACATTATATATGGTTTTCATAGTAGTGTATATAGATTTGCACCTTATGTATGTAGGATTTTTAGGTGTACATTGTGGTGCACATTACATATTCTAGGCTTTTCATGTGTATGTCCATAGTTAAGGTGTAAATGATTGTGCACCATTGTATATGTAGGAATTCTTTAGGTGTACATTTTGGTGCACATTATTATTTTTTTCTTTCAATGTTTTGTTTTTTGTAGCTGTGGTGTTGGTTTGAGGTTGAAGAGTCCTCCGGTGACAACCAAGTTAGTCAAGCATTTGATCGCTGACAATATAAAGGGAGATCCTAGTTTAAAACCTAATCAAATCATTTCACTTTTTAAGAATATTTATGGGTCCAATATTAAGTATCACCATGCTCGTAGAGGGAGAGAAAATGTATTTGAACAACAGTTTGGACATGACGAGAAGTCATATAGTGGTTTAGTTTGGTATGTCAAAGCCATTGAGGAAACTAATCCTTATAGCTATGTGAATTTTGAGGTTGATCATGAAACAAGAAGATTTCATAGGATTTTCATATGTTTTGGTGCTTGCAAGCATAGCTATAAGTATCCTAGGCCCATGATTTACTTGGACGTTACTTTCCTTACTGGTAGATTCAGGGGTGCTTTAATGGCTGCAACATGTGTCAATGGAAACAACGATTTTTACCCATATGTTTATGCTCTTGTTTCTGATGAAAACAAAGAAAATTGGTTTTGGTTTCTGGATAATCTTAAACAAGTGGTGGATGGTCATCCGATTTTTTTCCTTAGTGATCGTGGAGAAGGCCTTTTGCAAGGCATTCTAAAAGTATTTCCCGATTCATATCACAACTATTGATTTTATCACATCAAGTGCAATCTTCATATTGGATCAGGTGATGCGAATTCCAAGGCAGTTATTAATTTGTTCTACAAAGCTGCTTACTCTTATACAACAGCTAACTTTGAAGATGCTTTGCGGGGTATGCATGCGCTTGGATGTGGACATGTTGCCAATTATATCAGGACTGTTCCAAAGGAGAAATGGGCAAATGCATTTTTCCATGTATGCATATATGGTACTCACTTTTCATCTTTTGCTGAGTCATTTAACAACTGGATTGTTGATCTCAAAAAGTTGCCTGCGTATGCTCTTCTCGATGCGATACGGTGAGTATGATGTTTAGTGTTTCATTCATTTGTTTTTTTAATGTGTAGATTGTTGCACACATGGATTTCCTTAATGTGTACATTGTTGTACACATGTTTATCTGTCATTCTGCAACTATGTGTACATTGTTGTACACATGAATTTCCTTAATGTGTACATTGTTGTACACATGTTTATCTTTCTTCTTTCTAGATCACTTTTTATTTATGTTTTTTTATTATTATTTTAGTTTGAAGATTATGAGGAAGAATGCTAAGAGAATGACAAAAGGTCTAGAAAATTTCAACACTAGGCTCACTCCAATATACGAGGCTTTACTGAAGGAAAACATTGATATTGGTCGTACTTGGACGGTTAGTGAGTCTGAGGAAGAAAGATTGTACGAAGTCCATTCTCCCAGGTCTCATTGTGTAAATCTTTTGCAGAAAAATCACATGTGTCACATGTGGCGAGTTAATGGTTTCCCTTGTGCACATGCTTGTGCTACCATTCAAGCTACGAGGGAGGAAGTCTATTCATTTGTTGAGCCATATTTCACCACCGAATGGTTCAACTTGGCATACCAGGAGATCATCTGCCCCATCCCCAATTTTGACAAGTCGCAGGCTTATGATCCTAGTGATAGGGTTGTTGTTCCCATTCATGCTCCTCCACCTAGTAGACGAAGAACACAACGTATCAAGAGTGCGTGGGATAAGAAAAAGAGGGATATGATGTGCACAAAGTGCCTCACTCTTGGTCATCACAATAGAGCTACTTGATGTTTTTTACTATGTTGGTAATGTAAAGTATACTTCTTTTATTCTAGTACTTCTTATTTTCCTGTACTTCAAACCAAAAATTCTCAAAACTTCAAGGTCATAAGCTGTATTCCACATACATTCTTTCATCCTTACATCACTTTTCAAGGTGAGACTCAAGATTTTGTTTTTTATTCTCCCTTCATTGAAAGATACTCCCTCAAAATTACATCTATTTCTCATGAACCAAATTTCTTTCATAGTTATGAAAGCCGAATTTTTCCATATCTCTTTGATGGTTGGGCTTTTATGCTCTGCAAATTGTAGTATTTCCTCAAAGTTTACTGGATTCACAAAGTTGAAAATGCTCCCTAACCATTTCCAGATCTGTTTACTTTTTTCACAATTCCACAAAACATGGTTTAAATCTTCTTCTGCCTGTTTACACAGCACACACCTTGATGCTAATTGGAAATGTCTTTTCTTTAGGTTTTCATCTGTGGCTATTATTCCTTTGACTAATTTCCACATATTACTTGAGATACTTGGATGAGTAGAATGATTCCATACCTTTTTTGTCCAGCTTAATTTGGGAAACTTCATTCTTGTACATTCAACAGCTAAGCAACAAAGAAAACCCCAGAACTAGTACCACACCAAACTCTTCTGTCTTCTTTATTATCCACCACTGGTAATTCATTTAGCTCCACCAAGGCAGATATTTCTTCTGGAATTACCCATTCACCTGATAGAAGTAAATCAGACACTTTCATATCTGGGAATTGTAGCATGTAAGAATTTTCAAGGAATAAAGATTGTAGAGATTTCTCTTTGATCCAATTATCTTTCCATAGTGAATATTTTTTTCCATCTCCTACTATCCACCTTGAGTTTTCCTGCATATCTTCAGCCACCCATTTCATACCAGGCCATATTGATGACTTCTTGTAGTACTTTATCCAATCTCCATTTTTGTCTTTAAATTTTGCTTGAAAAAAACTTGCCCATTCATCCTCTGCATTTTGCATTTTACAATACAGTATCATAAGTAGAGCTTTGTTAATGATTTCAAGTCTTCTCAACCCCAATCCACCTTCATCCAATGGAGAACACACGTTATCCCATTTTAAAGTAACACTTTTTCTTATAGATGGGTCTCCTGAGCATAGGAAATTCCTGATGATCCTCTCACATTCCTTGAGCACTCTTTTTGACCATTTGTACACTGACATGTTGTACACTGGTATACTGCATAGAACACATTTAACCAGAATAAGTCTTTCTTGAAAGGACAATAATTTTCCTTTCCACCCTGCCATATTTTTCTGCATCATCTCCACAACCCCCCATACATGATGTGTCTTGATACTGCCAGAAGTTAACATAACTCCCAGATATTTGTCTGGAAAAGTTGATAGTGGCATACCACATTCTTCAGCAATTTGATCTTTTCTTATATCACTGGTACCCCCTAAAAAGCACTTACTCTTCTCTAAACTTATACATTGTCCTGAGGAGACTTGATAATCTTTAAGAGTTTGCAATAATCTCCTTACATTTCTTTTGCCTCCATTACAAAAAAGAAATATGTCATCTGCAAAGAAAATATGTGTAGGAGTTATACCTTTTCTATTTACCATTGGTTGTAGTTTTCTCTCCTGGACCATTTTAGTAAGAGTTCTGCTTAATAAGTCTTCTGTTATCACAAAAAGAAGAGGAGACAAGGGATCACCTTGTCTCAAACCTCTGCCCACCTGAAAATATCCAATAGGTCCACCATTAATTAGTATAGATATTCTTGCTGATTCTAATAAAACTTGTAACTAGTGAGTATACTTTTCTGAGAATCCCAGTTGCTTCATGACTTGGAAAAGAAAGTCCCAACTCAAGGAATCATATGCTTGAGTAATGTCTAGTTTTAATCCCAGATCCCCCCTCCTTGATGTCTCCATTTCATTAACCAATTCTGAGGCTAGAGCAATTTTTTCTTGGATATTTCTACCCTTGATAAAAGCACCTTGTTGAGGGGTCACAATCTTATCAATAATACCACCCATCCTTGTGGTGATAATTTTTGTGAAGACTTTAAAACTGAAATTCATCAGACCAATTAGTCTGAACTGGTTTGCTTTCCTTGCATTCATAGACTTTGGCAGTAATAGAAGGAAATTTGAATTGAGCCCTTTAGGTATAAAACCTTTTTCCCAGCAATATTGAACTGCTAAAATGAAGTCCTTTCATATCACTTCCCAAGCCACTCTATAGAACCAGCCAGCAAAACCATCTGGTCCAGGTGAGTTATCTAGATTGAGATCAAAAAATGCTTTTTTTAATTTCATCTTCTGTTGGAATTGCTTCTAACATTTTATTCTCCTCCTCCCTGACCAAGTGTGGGACAGCCTTAAAGATGTCTTCAGCAAAATGCACTTCCCTGTACTTAAATTTATCTTCAAAGTGATTTACTAATAAGTCTGCTATCTCTTTTTGATCTGAAATGATATCCCCTGTTGAATTTTCCATTTCTATTATTGAATTTTGAGCTCTTCTTATTCTCAGGTGAGCATGAAAAAATCTTGTATTTGAAGCACCCTCCCTCAACCAAGTAACTCTAGCTTTCTGTTGTGTCATGCTTTTGTGTTGTTCAGTTAACATCTCTTGCACTCCTCTAGCAGTTACTAGTTTGTTCAAAAGCAAAATGTCACTAGGATTCTTGTCAGAATTTTGAGTTGCTTCTAATACAGTATCTTCTGCTTGTTTCAGCTTTTTATTGATATCTCCAAAGACATCCCAATTCCACCTTTTAATTATTTCCTTGAAGTTCTTCAATTTACTCATAAATATGAAACCAGGATTTCCTTTTACCTCTTCATTCCAAACCTCAGTTAAAATCTTCAAAAAAATATGGGTGACTTACCCACATCTTCATTGCTCTAAAAGGAACATTTTGTGATTTTGGAATGTCTGCATTTGTTCCATAAAGAACACCATGGTCTGACACACATCTAACCCCCACGTTGTAACCCCAACTTGGATATATTTCTAACCATTTTTCATTATAGACAGCTTTGTCTAAATTGCAGACTATTCTCTTACTCCCTACTATGTTATTACTCCAAGAAAAATCCAGACCAGTTTTAGGGGCTTGAATTAAGCCACATTTATTTAAACAATCTGAGAATTCAAGCTCCTTGGTTTTAATCCACCAATTTTTTCCTCCAGGCTCAAAACAGTATTAAAGTCCCCCCAATACCAACCAAGGTTTATTTAAATCACCAATTTTTTTTTTAATTCTTGCCACGAAAATCTTCTGTTTATTGTTAATGAAGCTGCATGAACTCCAGTTATTAAAATCCCCCCCACTTCTACTGTTATTGCTTGAGAAGTACTTGAAATAATAAAAGGTGTATTTATTGATTAATTCCATAAAATCCAAATATTACCCTTTTTTCCATCCATTGAATTATGAAAAAACTTGTAGTGCATACCTGGTAATATTAAATTTTTGCAGAAATCTGAATAAGCTTCTACTTTAGGTTCAGCTAATATTACTAAAGATGGACTAAAATTCTTAACTAAACTTCTAAGTTTGTCTTTGGCCTTAATTCTTCTCAGGCCTCTGACATTCCAGAAGATTACTCTTATTTAAAAGGTTGAGATTGAGAAGGATTACCTCTTCTCGGTTGATCATTTTTACCACCATTTACCATTAAATGAGCTGATTGATTTCTAGTTTTTATTATACTCACATGTTTTTCAGCCTTTTGTTGAGCTTCCACAGAAATCTTCTTTGCTTCCTTGGTTTTCTTCTCACCACAAGCTGGGATAATATTAATCACATTACAGTTTGAAGGAACACTTGCCACTGCTTCCAGTACTTTTGATACTTGTAACACAGGAAATTCCAAATGTGAGCTTAAAATATCATCCTCCATACTCTGTAAGGCATGAAATCTCCATGTACTTTCTTGTTCAGTACTTGTAATTATTGGTTCAATTACTAGGGAAATTATTGTATCCACAATTGCATCAGAATTATCCATTACCGGTTCATTTACCTTTGAACACTCAGGTTTATTGAAACATATATCAAATCCTATAGGAGGTTGTACTTCTTTTGGCTTATACACCTTCCTTTTCCTGACAATTGGTATTGTCTGAGCAGCTTTATTATTATTAGTTTCTTTTCTTTTCAGTCTACACTCAGCAGCAAAATGCCCCACCACCTTACAGTGGTTGCAAAATTTGGGAAGCTTATTGAAAACAACCCTATGTTCAAATTTTCCATACTTGGTTTCAATCCACACTTTGGATGGGATAGCTTTTGCTGAATCAATTTCCACAAGGACACTTGCATAATAGCCTACCTCCTTCTTCAAAGTTGTTTCATCTACCTTTATTGGTCTCCCAATAGATTCTCCAATTTTCATTATAATTTTTTCAGTCCAGTATTCAATACTTAGATTTGGTAAGTGAGCCCATACAAAAGTTGAAGAAGGTTTTTGGTTCTCTGGCTTGAAATCTCGTTCCCACAGCTTGAGTTTCAGAACTTGATAATCAATCTCCAAAAAACCCCTCCAAATATGTAGCCTGTCCTCCTCATTATCCAATTTGATGATAAAAAATCCTTTTCCAATTGGGATCAGTTGACATTTACTCTTTAATTTCCATTGTTTTCTCAAGGACGATTCCGCAACCTCGAATTTCATATTTACAAAATCAAGTCTACCAATCAAACTATATTTCCATTCTTCCAAACTAGAATCAATATCTTCATCTGATAATGAAAAATGATGGATCTTTCCTTATCTCACAATTACGAGATTCTAAATCAGACTCAGAATGACCATTTTCAGATCCAATTTTTTTGGGTTCGATCCAGAGTTTTCTTCCGATCGATATTTTCTTTGTTCAGACATATTTATTAACCGTAAAAACTATATGAAAGAGATATGAACACCAATCATTTGTAAAACTAACCTGAATTTTCACCTGAAATTATGAAGATTCACAGAAAAAGAGGAATGAGTTAGTTGCCCGATTTCCGATTCGCAGACTTTCTGTCTCCTCCTATATCGACTATCGTAACTGAGCCCTCCTTTAACAAAGAAACTTATTAACCAAATTTATCTCACAAAATCGCTAGAGGAACAGCAGAAGAAAAAGAAGAGAAAAGAAGAATGAAGAAGAAAAGAAAAGAGAATGAGTTTATCTTCTCGATTCGATGGGGGATAAGGCCGACCAAAAAAAAAAACACTGAGGCACCCAACAGCTTGGATATGGGCTTCCATAAGGTCCATCAATGAAATGACTATTTTACCCTTCATACGTATTTGATGATTACTTCTTCGTCAGGTATCCGATTGACACGTTCGAGTAGTCCATTCCACGTAGCTTTTCGAGACCTATTCAATGATACTAGTTTCGTATCTAAATTATTGTTAGATTAATTTATATTGATTAAAATCTATATTAATTAATCGAGTCATTAACGGCAAAATTGTCTCTTGATCGACTCTGGACCAGTCAAATAACGTTGACGAACTTGAGGGTCCTTACAGTTTTGTCACTAAAATTGACAAAGGGGGAGATTGTTAGAGCATAACTCGGTTGAACTCACCAAATGTTGGTATGTCAAGTTTGGTTGTCATATTTTAGTGAATCAAAACTCATTTAAAGAGTCGTTTGATTAGAACCGATCTGAACCCATGTATGTGACTTGGTAGAACCGATCAGAACTAACCATTGTGATTTGGTATGACCAATCACATACTAGTCTTGGAATACTGGCAAACCATTCTAAACTTGTTTGGAAGTGTGGTATAACCGATTCCAAGAAAGAAAATCCATGTAAATATGAAATAAGGATTTGCAGTGAAAAGATGTCAACATACTTTGAACACGAGCAGTAATTCTTAACATTTATTGTTCAAAGATATTCCTTGGTACTCAAGGTGATCCTGTACCGAAATAAATTAAGAATCTTTTAATTAAGATTTTTGATTTTATATGCTTTAATTACCAGCAATTAATGCATAGCTCTAGAGAATAAAAATTAGTAATGCGCATTTACTAATTGGATATTTTCTATTGAGAGATTTCGGGAAATATTGGACCAACATTTATTGGAATTATGAAAACCGAATTTGGGCATTCATTGCATATATTTGGAAATTCCTTGGTGTCCAAGCATCCTTGGTCTATAAATACCTAAGTTTATATTTCTAACAAACTATCCTAAGAGCCAGGCAAACTTCATTTCTTATTGTTTCTGTTGGAGCCGTCTATTCGGAGAGGAAAGTATCCTTATTAGGTGAATCTCTTACGACCGCTCGTTTAAAGACTTTTGTGGGATCAAGAAGCTCTACGAGTACCGTTGGTGGGAAACTAGATAGTTGCAGTGTTATTAGTTTTCGATTTTATTTGATTGACTAACGGTTATTGAAACTTTGATTGCACCTAGTTTGTTTATGCTTGAGAATTTTCTCTTCTGATATAAGATTCACTCAGACTAGATCAAAGTATCAACGGGATCTTTAGAACTGTTGTTAGATCCAAAGACATCTTGTGATAATCCATTGTTAACAGACTCCGTTCTGTGCGTGATTGATCACAAGAGATTCAAGTGGTGTTGTGCAGGTTTTGAAGATAAAAGAAGATTTGAAGACGAAAAAGATTTCTTATTAGTTTTCGTATCTTGTGGATTTAGTGCACAAACATTGATCGGCTGGGATCCAACTAGAATTAATTTATATTTGATAGATCTTATTGATTAGTTGCGTGAGATCGACATTCTCTATATTTCTCTTTGAGATCTATATTGATTGAGTGCGAATCTATACTTGACTATTTCGATAGTTAAAGTTAGATTGATCTAACCAGAAAAAGGAGTTTATTAGATTAAACGGAAGATCCTTTGTCAACGACTCATCTATATCTTTAGCAAGATTGATTAGAGTGGTTACCAAATAGATTCTTCCTTTGTTGTTTGGAATACGATCCAAAGGACTTGCTATTCACGTGCGTGACTCTAGAAGTCGAAGGCGCAGGGATACTAAGGGAACTAAGTATCTATCGGTAGTCTGCTTGGTCTCAACTATATGAAGTTGGTATTAGATTTTGTATAGCGGCTTAATTTTGAGAGTATTAAAAACTGGACTAGGTCCTGAGGTTTTTCTGCATTTACGGTTTCCTTGTTAACAAAATCTTGTGTTGTGTTATTTACTTTACTTCCGCTTTATAATTGTTTTATATTATAATAAAGTAAATACACTTGTGCGTTAATCCTAATCACTTGATATTGATCCTATAGTAAATCGGTTTCGCACCGTAATTATTATCAAGTGAATATCAAGTTGTCGTATTGTCTCGACTTTGTCCATAGACGATTACACTTGGTATCGGACTTATAGGTTAAACAAAAATATTATGGTGTATTTGGATACCTTCATCTTTTCAATCTCGAAAATACCAATTAATCTCTTAGCAAGATCATAGAATTCTCATAGAAGTAGTTTACAGCAAAGTCTAAGAACTTGATATTACAGTTCGAAAACATCACCCAAAATGACATCACCACAGTGATCTCTCGCTCTTTCTATACTTCCCTCCCTAAGATCAACCCCATCTCATCTCTTTATGAATGAAATGGCGCTCGTATGATCATTTCTTGATATAGGAAAGTACCGTACGATTGTTAACTCATAAAAATATTGTTACTAACCTACTTTCACTCGATTTGTTTTGCACCTAAAATATGTTGTTTACCACAACGAGAGATCAATATCTCGGTTGTGAAGTCGATTTCAACAAATCAAATAAAAAATGGTTGATCTTAGGTCAGGTTCAGTAACTTCAATTATTAAGTATGTTTCTAAGAACACTAGTGGTGCTAGTTACACACCAATCATTCCTGTTGGTATTACTCCTAGTACCACCAACCCTCTTCACGATGTTACTCCCAGTACCACCAACCATGTTCACGGTGTAACTCAATATCACCACCCCTCCTCCCACTGGTCGTGTCTCTATACAAACCAGAAACACCCAAACAACTCTCAGCCTCACGGATCTGATGGAAAGACAAGAAATCCCCTCCAGAAGTCAGGTTAATATGACAAAATCATAGAAGAAAACACTCACCTTTCCCAAGATACTAATAACACAACTATCTCCCGAGCAATGTAGCAGCAGATGAAACAATCCAAAGACATTTTAAGGACCACCGACGCCAGCATATCCAGGATGACGACAAATCGCCTATTCATACTAAATATGGAAGAAGAAAAAAATTCCACAAATCCAGCTATGTCACTATTGAATACCAAGAGAGACTCTTGCAATATATGAGCAAAGAATGTCCGGTCTCGCTTCATCAACACATGCCTCCCTACTCTCATGACATCCAGAGGTCCCTTTATCAAGAGGATACACCGATAAGGTGTCAAACTCACAAAAAGATATATTCATTATTTTTCTTACATTAATAAATAACACAATGATAAGCACGTTCGATCATAAGGGAAAGTTGATTTGAATTTGTCAATTCAAATTTCTGAAAATAAGAGTTATGCAAAATCTACGAAAGTAAGTAAACTACTACTAATGCAAATGATCAGAATAAGAATGGTTAAGGAATTCCTATCAATCAATGAAATTGAGCACAATCAAGTTACATGTATATTTCTCTCGATATCTTATCTATCACCACCCTAGAAAAATAATAAGCTAAATTATCCTAATCAAGTCCACAATCACCTACTAGAATAGGTTCTCCAGAGAATATTATCCAATTCAACCACCTAAAATAAGCTCTTTAGATGTAATTAAATCAGAAGCATTAAGTTCTGTGAATTGGGGTAAGAGTTAGCCAAGCACTCATAATCTCAGATTGTTATAGTTGAGGCAATTTTGTAATTCTCAGTTGTTTAACAACACTCCATCGTCAACAAATAAAAAATACTACTTCTTGTTATGAATCCTACACAATTACGGGTCGAAGAATTCATTAATTTGCGATAAAACCATCAACTAGACACTCGATTGCCCACTCAAGCAACTAGAGAAGAATCCGTATGACATTCAAGAATGCTAGAAAATCAACAACAAATAAAATAAAGTTAGAAAATATACTTTATGTATACCAATCAATTAATCATATTCATGAAATCGAGTTCAACCCTAATCAAACAAGAATTAGCTATAGGAGTCCAATAAACTAAAGATGAAAATGACAATCCAAAACAACAAATAAGTAAGAAAATTAAGCAAGCAGCAGGTAGTGGTAATGGTGAATAATGTGAGCTAGTGGTGGTTAACCCTGTGGTCTGGTGATAGTGGAATGATGGATGCAAAGTGGAAAGCTTGTCGCTGCTGTAGTTGCCTTCTAGTCTGCTGCGAGTTGTGGATGTCAGTTGTAGGTGAAGTGTTGTTGAGAACCAAATCAAGTTGTTGATGGTGATGTGAAATACATGAAATTCCTCTTATTGTTGAACTGCACAACTGTGTGGATTGGTGATTTTAGAATGGTGGTGGTGGATGTACGTATGTATCGGTTGATCGATAAAAACGATTAACTGGCTTTTATGTAAAGTGGAAGGTTGTGGAGTAGGGGGATCCTCGATTAATAAAATCGTCTAAAACCTTTAACAGATGTACTGAACAAAAGTACTTGAATTCGAGAAATCAATATGTAAGACTACGGCCTAAACCAAGAAAATGGTCGTTCCAGAGTCAATTCGGTCACAAAGAGGGATGAGGGTCGATCTGTAAAAGGGAAGATAAGAATGTGTGAAGTCAATAGTAATTGATGGATTGTGGATGTGTTGAATTCTCTGTGTTAGATCGAGAGAAAGGATTTTGTGTGTTTGATAAATGATATACTGTCATAAATTGGATTACAGTAACTTCTAATTTTCAAGTGATAGGTTGATGAACCCATTTTGCAAAATTAGTAGTTATCACATTGATCTGTAAGTGATGACGGTTGAAGAGGAGTGGAAGAATAGGGAAGTGGAATATCGTGGTTGAACCAGTTTCACATTGCGCAAGAGACTTGGTTGATTGTTTATCCACTTCTTCACTTACTTCTTCAACTTCCAGCACGACTAACTCACTTTCTTATCATGGATGTATTGCTACACCGCATGTTTTGTAGGACGCCAGACCAAAACCCAAATAAATATCCCCCCATGTGACATGATTGATGTCTCATGTGAAGTCTGCTTTACAGATGAGTATTTAGTTGGTCAATTGTTGACTTGGCTAGCCCCTGAATCTTAGCTTTGATGAATCGAGCATAATTCTCAGTGAATCATTATAATGGATTAAGTATAAGGTGTCAATGATGCTTAGACATTATGTCTGATGAACTATTAATGACTATGATATATCATCGTGCCAGCTGAGGCAGCGATGGTATTTTAACGATTCGGATTGATGAGCTTAGGTCTGATGAGATAGCTGGATCGATGATGTGTTTTGTAGTTGTAGTGGTAAAAAGATTCGTTGCTCGAACTTGTGAAGGATTTTTTTAGACTTAAATTAAACTCAACAATTCAAATAAATTATATCAAAAATATAAAGAAATACCGAGACTATGGATTCCACCATTGACCAATTAATTGATAAACTCTAATCAATATTCATGCAATATTTTTCTTTAAAGTGATTCTAATATTTGCCTCTAATAGATTTTTGAAGTAATAGTTGTAATCACAAAGCATGAAACATCAAAAGTTTTAAAACCTAGCATGTTCCATCAAAACAACTCACAACTACTCAATAAAAATCAATTTTTCTATATTCGCTCTATGCAAATAATTATATAAAAAATTGCAAAAAATAATTAAAATAGAATTATACCACTTTTCATGAAACAATGGCTTCCTCCGTCGCCTCGGCTAAGGGGTTTAGCTCCTCATATTAATCATGTTCTCAAAATACATCTTTGGTGTTCAAAAATTGATTAAAAGGGAGAAAAGAGTATAATGTAGTCGCTGAAAGTCTAAAACAGAAGACTGAATCGTTGCTGAAGGGTTTCAGTCACTGCAGACAGGAACGATAGAAGCTCGTTGTCACTGAAAATAAGTCTGCCTCTACGACTGTTGCATGTGCGTCTTATGTTCTTCGTCTTCTTCTTCTTCTTCAGCAGCAGCAGAGTTTCTGTACTCGATTTGCTTCGCCTCTCTAGTGCTCTAAACTTCTCCAAACTCTCCCAAATTGTTCGTCCCACTTTTTATGACTCGAATCAACCTATATATAGCCACCATACCCAAAATCTCTCGAGTTAATCCACAAATATTCTCGTTTTTCTTTTCAGCAAGTTGCGGGATTTTTCTTCCATGTTTAATCTTCTCTACGCGTCAACTTGGTTTCCAAACTCTCATATACTCTCTCAAGACTGAATAAGGACTCAATACATTGCAATCTTAGCGTAGAATCTCCCCAAACTTATTTTATAAACCGAAAATATCTGAAAATGTAAATACTCCTTGTCGAAGATATATCACGTGTAAAACTCTTCTTTTCTCGATTCAATTAGTGTTACCAACCCTGTTTTGTCGTACAAGATTGATCCCTATCCAGAACTGTGAAGAAATCCCAAGAAAAACTCGTTGAAATCAAACCAGGAGAGTTCACAGGAAGCTGTAAACATTTTCCCGCTTTTTCTGTTTTGAAATTTTTGGGAAGAAAGTGACCTCCCCCTATCCATTCCCGGTTTGTGTTTAGTAGCTGCCTGGAAATGGGTTACCCCTTATCCAAAGTGAGAATCCGAATAGCAAATGTCCTCCCATGAGCCTTTAACAACTTTTCGAGCCAATTTTGCCGCAAAAGCCTATTCCTCCAAACACACTTACAAAGGGATAAAATACCAAAATTAGTACACAAATGGGTACTAACAATATACACAAAAGAGATGAAAATAGACACATAAATGCGTCTATCAATCGATCATAGACCAATGTGTATTTTGATATGTCAAGATTTCAACAGGAAATCTGATGTAGTTTTTACAAGTGGTAAAAGTGGATTCGATTCTCGGACTCTTTTAAAGATTTGATTTCAGATTAATAAAAGAAAAGAATACTAGACAAAAATTACTAAGATGGACCAAAAGGATTGAGATGGAGATTTATCTAAAACTCTAAAATAATGGAATGCTAAAAATGATTTATTTTTTTTGTACTCAAATGGAAGAAAGCCTAGGATTCGAGATTTAATCACTATTATGCAAACTAAATGAATGCAACCATTTTCTATAATGTTCTCTAGAAAATTACTCAAGACGAGTTAGGACAATTATTTGCGTCTCGGAAAATATGACGTTTTAATAAGCTATATTTTTTTCTCTCAAAATGCTAATAATTTTCTTCACTATAGGATGCTAGCTCTCTAAAAAGGATATAACTCATCAAAATTTAGCAATATGACATATGAAGAAAAATTATTATCGTGATAAAACGAGAAATAGGACCAAGAGAATTTATATAGAAAATGATTACGACATATTAGTAAACATAATAGGATTTCATCTCTAATCCTACAAAATGATTTAGCTACTCATATTCGGAAGAAAAAATACCAAAGAGATAATGAAATTCATCTTTATTAAGCTCAAAAAGGACTTACAAATATTGATGGATTTTGCTTCCCTTCTTCTTAGATTACAATGGATACGGTGTATTTTAACAAAGACTAAAAATAAGAAGATAAGTACCAGTTTTTCTTCTCCAAAAATCTCAGTAGCTTTCTCCCCCAAAACAAAGATGTCCTCAGTATGAATACCGACTCCCCTTTTATATGCGACTACTTCCACTAATTTCCTTAGGCGGATGATATGCTTTCCTTCGGCAAATGATATGCATTAATCTCTAAATCTGGCATAAATGGTAAATGAGTTGTCAAATCTTTTATGTATCTTCATTTGGTATTACCATAATTAGCATAGTCCATGGAACCCACGAGCATAACTTCTTTGAAAATGCGTTGAGCATCAGTCTCACGCCTTACTTCCCATGAATATATGGAAATGTCCATTAATCTTCAAATAAAGCAAATTACGTCCTCCCTCAATTACTCCTGTTCACATGCACATGTCCACCTGTGCCTTACCATTTCTATTAATAATGCTTTTATCAAAAGATAAAATAATATCTTTGACTTTCCTTATAAACCTTGTTTCCAACTGCCACTTTGTCCTCCTAGAGAAAGAAATATCTCTCACCCCTTTTTGAGTGATTGCATATATATCAGTGGCATGGCTAACGACTGCAAATGGAGCCACTGTGGTGTAGTGCCGCCATTTTAGCACGCACACCGATAAGTGCACTTTTTGTTGCTGGTGTTGTCCCATTTTACCCGTATTTGAACGGCTTGGACTTTTACGGTTGCATGAGTCCAGTTCTTCATATTTTAGTTCACTGAGCTTTATTTATAAAATACTGCAAAACTAAACAAAAACATCAAATTGTACAAAATAGAGAACTAAACAATTGTAAATTGAGGTGTAAAAATGTCGTGTTTACACACTCAACAAATACCCCCAAATCTACATTTTGCTAGTCCCGAACAAAAATAAAAACCCTAACTCACTGTTGTAGGCATCATGATTACATTTAGCGTACGATTTATAGTCTCGGGAGGGTTTACCAGAGGTGTACCCACAAAACCTTTACCCCAACTCGGATTAATCAGAAGTATCCAAACAACTATGATGACATAAATTTTATCATCCTATCGCCAAGTAACTAGAATGCAAGAGAATCAAAGGTATCCGCTCTACAGCCGAATAAAGAATAAGGGAGACACATCCGCTCTTTAGCTAGATAAAGAGATATCCGCTTTACAGCTGGATAAACATTATGAGACGCATCCGCTTTACAGCTGGATAAGATTAGGAGAGAGATAAAAATGAGAGGGACATCCGCTCTACAGCTAGATAAATTACGTGTGATGAGTTGAACCAGTGTTAGAAAGATCTTGTGTCAGATGGAAAGCGGACTAACAAAGCAACCAATATGCATTTCTCATCGGCTCTCTCATAATGCTCAATAGAAACAACGTCTTCTTTGGCTTCAACTGTTGATGATAAACTCTCGAACCTCTTAGAACCTTGACAATTAACTCTTTTCCTCAATTTCTTCTTACTTGAAACTTCTTTATAGATTTCTCTTCTTCCCCATGGCCTTATTGAACAAAATGGAAACTACAAAATTTAAATGTAACTATTTATTTATTTATTTTTATTTTTAATGAATACAATAATAACTAGACTAATATTTACATGGCCATCAGAGAAGCACTTGGATCTTCGTAACTTGTAATGTCTTGGTATCATGAATTTCAACAACTTACATCGTTTTCTTTGCTCTTGTAACTTCTTGTACCTAAGTCTTCAACTTTGATTTTGAATTCTGTTTTTCTTTCTATTGTTGCTTATAAACCTTAAACGTCTTCAACTTTCTTCACAGATTTTGATGTCGCTTCACTTGTTGATGATAAGTTTCTACTGAGAGAGAGTCGTAATCCAGTAACTAAGACTACATGGGAGGTTGCTTTGTCTTTCTGGCATTTCCTTCTGACCTAATTGTCTTCCCATCATGGATGGTTAGGTCCATCACGATTACCCTCTAAAAGGTAAAATTTCTCTCCCGAGTGTCAATGATCTCAATGTCTTTTTCTCTAATGTCTCACTAGAATGTTATCCCTAGTAATTCGAATTTCCATCTTTTCGGTGAGAAACAGTATGTAAACTTAGCTAACCGAATACTATGTGATTCTAAATGTTGGAGATTCTTGGTACAACTAAAAAAAAATCTCCCTTACCCCCAAACCTAAATTGAACATAGTCCTCGATGTTCCAGATATAAATATATGAATGCATGAACAAAGAGAAATGTTGATCAAAAGAAAAGAGACAGGGAAAGATGTTACTAGGACCATGTACCACAAGGATGGGTTGCCTCCCATAAAGCGCTAAGTTTAATGTCTTCATCCAGACATGATTGTACCTGCAGAAAATTAGTCGTGATAAACGGGATCCTGTAAATTTGTATTTTCCACTTAAGGGTTGGTCAATTCGATAAACGGTTTTAACCGCTGACCATTGACTTTAAAATTCTCTCCAGTATCATGGTTCGTAACCTCAACAGCACCGTGTGGATACATGGTCTTGACATAGAATGGGCCAGTCCAACGAGATCTAAGCTTACCAGGAAAGAGGTGAAGACGAGAATTATACAAGAGAACTTTCTGGCCTGGTGTAAACGACTTTCGAAGAATCGATTTGTCGTGAAAATCTTTGGTTTTGTCCTTGTAAATTTTCGCATTTTGGTAAGAATCATTACGAATTTCATCTAACTCATTGAGCTGAAGTCTACGGTTATCACCAGCAGTAGGTAGGTCAAAGTTTAGCCTTTTAATGGCCCAATAAGATCGGCGTTCTAATTCTACAGGCAAATGACAGGCTTTACCGAAGACTAGTCTATACGGAGACATCCCAAGTGGAGTCTTAAAAGCGGTTCGGTAAGCCCACAAAGCCTCTATTAAGCGCAAAGACCAATCCTTCCGTGTAGGGTTTACGGTCTTCTCTAAAATCTGTTTAATCTTCCTATTAGACACTTCTACTTGGCCACAAGTTTGTGGGTGGTAAGGTGTAGAAACCTTATGGGTAATGGAGTATTTCTTCATGAGCGTCTCAAAAGACCTGTTACAAAAATAGGAACCTCCATCACTAATGATTTCTCTAGGCATACCAAATCGAGAGAAAATATTGTCTCTAACAAACTTGATCACAACGTGGCGATCATTTGTCTTGGTAGCTATTGCTTCAACCCACTTAGATACATAGTCAACGGCTAATAAGATGTAAAAGTTACCATAGGAATTGACAAAGGGACCCATAAAATCTATACCCCACACATCAAATATTTTTATTATTGGTATAGGACTAAGTGGCATCATATTACGTCGAGTCAACTTCCCTAACTTCTGACATCTCTCACAACTTTGACAAAATAGGTGGGAGTCCTTAAACAGAGTTGGCCAGTAAAGACAAGATTGCAAAACCTTCGCAGCTATTTTCTTAGAACTAAAGTGACCCCCACTAGCTCCAGAATGACAAAAAGTTAGGACACTGGAGATTTCGTTGTCGGGAATACAACGGCGGATGATCTGATCAGGGCAGTATTTGAATAAGTACGGATCATTCCAGAAAAAGTATTTAACCTCCGACAAGAATTTAACTCTATCCTGTTTAGACCAATGGTCAGGCATTTGACCAGTTACCAAATAATTGACAATGTCAGCAAACCAGGGTAACTCAGAGATGGAAAATAGATGTTTATCAAGAAACGTGTCAAGGATCGGTTTCTCGTCATCTCTAGTCTCATCAAGGATACGGGATAAATGGTCAGCTACTACATTTCAGACCATTTCTTATCACGAATATCTAGAGTAAATTCTTGGAATAACAATACCCATCTGATCAGCCGAGGTTTTGAGTCTTTCTTTGAAAGGAGATATTTGAGTGCAGCATGATCAGAATAGACTATGACCTTAGACCCTAGGAGATATGATCTAAATTTCTCCAAAGAAAAAACGATGGCTAACATTTCTTTCTCAGTGGTTGTGTAGTTTAACTGGGCATCGTTTAGGGTCCTACTAGCATAATAAATCACACTAGGTGCTTTATCACGTCGTTGGCCAAGGACAGCACCAACCGCATAATCGGACGCATCACACATGAGTTCAAATGGGAGGTTCCAATCGGGTGGTTGGATGATACGGGCAGAAGTCAACAACGATTTTAGCTTCTCAAAAGCTGCAACACATGCTTAATCAAATACAAAGGCAGTATCTTTAGTAAGTAGGTTCGACAGAGGTAAGGCAATCTTGCTAAAGTCTTTGATGAAACAACGATAAAATCCAGCATGGCCAAGGAAAGATCTAACATCTGTTACATTCTTAGGTGGTCTTAATTTTGCAATTAGGTCAACCTTGGATTTATCAACTTCTATTCCCTTAGAAGACACCACATGTCCTAACACTATTCCAGATTTAACCATAAAATGACACTTTTCCCAATTAAGGACTAAGTTATTTTCTTTACAACGTTCTAGAACTAGTGTAAGGTGGTGCAAGCATTTATCGAAAGAGGATCCAAAAACCGAAAAATCGTCAATAAAGACCTCGAGAAATCGCTCAACCATGTCCGAAAAGATACTTAGCATGCAACGTTGGAATGTTGCGGGTGCATTACACAGCCCAAAAGGCATACGCCTGTAAGCAAAAGTACCGAATGGACATGTGAAGGTTGCTTTCTCCTGGTCTTCTGGGGCTATAGGGATTTGGTTATAACCAGAATATCCATCTAGAAAACAATAATGGCTATGACCAGCTAATCTTTCTAACATATGATACCCGCATCTAATAACTTAAGCACCTTAGTGCGGACAACTTCCTTCATATTAGGATTTAAATGTCTCTGCATTTCTATTGAGGTTTTGGCACCTTCTTCTAGGTAGATGTGGTGCATACAATCAGCAGGACTAATTCCTTTCAAATCTGCTATAGTCCACCCTATTGCAGTCTTGTGCTCTTGGAGAACACTAACTAGTCTACTTTCCTGATCGGGCTCTAAGTCAGAGGAAATTATGGCAGGAAGAGTATTTTCATTACCAAGAAAAACATATTTCAGTCTATCTGGTAGCGGCTTTAATTCAAGGGTGGGTTCCTTAACTGATGGTGTGAGGGGTTTATCTATGGTCGGCGGAAGAGGTTCTGGTTTACGCTTCCATTTTCCATAATTCATTACTGGTGCAGAGTCTAACAACGCATTAACTTCTTCAAAATGACTATCCTCATCATAGTAGGCTCCAAAGTGGGTCTAGCACGCCTCTAAAGGATCACTAAAACTATTAGTGGTAAAAGTATTCTCAACTAGAGAATCAATCATGCATATAGACTCATAGTGTTCAGGGTCCGGTGGGGCTTGTAACGCCTTAAAAACGTTCACCGAGATTTTATGATTCCCAAAAGAAAATTCTCTAGGCCAGTTTGACAATGTATGACTGCATTTGTAGTGGCTAGAAACGGACGACCTAGGATGATTGGGATATTGATATCTTGACTAGAGACAGGTTGAGTGTCTAAAATCACAAAGTCAACTGGATAATAAAGTTTTCTACCTGAACCAAAACGTCTTCAATAATTCCACGTGGGATTTTAACTGACCTATCGGCTAAATATAGTGTTATCCTAGTTGGTTTCATCTCACCTAGTCCAAGTTGTTCATATACCGAGAACGGTAAAAGATTCACACTAGCCCCAAGATCTAACAGAACATTTTCTATCTTTTGGCTACCTATAACACATGTGACAGTAGGACAACCATGATCTTTAAATTTGACTGGGTACTTTTGTGAGATTATGGAACTAACTTGTTGGGTCAAAAATGCCTTATCGACACTCGCGTCTCTCTTGACAGTGCACATCTCTTTTAGGAACTTGGCCATAGCCGGTACATGTTTTATTGCATCTAACAAGGGCAGGTTGATCTTAACTTGCTTAAAGATGTCTAGGATTTCATCATATATACTAGGCTTTTTCTTAGCGATTCTCTGAGGAAATGGTACAGGTGGTATGTACACTCTCTCAGGGATAGCTTCCTCACTTGGATTCTTAGAACTCTCAGGCTCATCAGGGTCTTTAGACGAAGTTTGGTCAACCTCAGTCTCTTTTTCAGCTGGACTACTATCCTTAGGTGGTTCTACCGAGTTGTCTAGAGTTTTACCACTCCTAAGGGTGATAACTGCTTTGATATGTTCATTGTGGTTTGAACTACCTGATCTATTAACCTGGTTAAATCCTTTCGGATTTAGAGTCGTTTGGCTAGGAAATGTCCCGTTCTCCCTATCATTTAACTGGTTCGAAAGTTGACTTATTTGAGTCTCTAAGTTGGCAATAGCCCGATCACTGTTTTGTTGGTTACGCTGACTCGTCAGGACAAAGTCATCGAGCTTCTGACTTAAATGGTTGATATTTTGGGTAGTCTGGGAATTGTTTCGGGCATTACCCTCAATTAAGAGTTTTATACTTTCCTCTAGAGATGACACCTTTTTATCAACTTGGCTCGGCTCTTGGACTTGAGCTTGGTTCCTAGAAAAACATGGTGGTGGGTTGCTAGATGGGACACCTTGATGGTTACCTTTAGACCACGAGAAATTCGGGTTATGTCTCCAACCAGGGTTATAGGTATTAGAGTATGGGTCAAACTTGGGTCGACCCTCATATTTAGAGTTCATACCACCATGTAGGACACTAACCTGGTCACGAGTAGTTTCAGTTGGGTAAAACAGGGGGCACTGAGGTCCAATATGACTTTAATCACCACAAATGGTACATGGATAGGTTCTGGACTCACTATTACAGCTCATAGTCTGGTTGGACCCTTGGTTCATCTCTAAGGCCTCTAGACGCCTAAGGATATTTGACCCATTATCGACTATATTGACCCTATGGATAGGGTTCCTAGTTATTTCGGGCTCCCTCATTGAAGCCCATTGACGAGTCTTTTCAGCTAACTCCACCAACTCGTCAAAACATTCATCTGGGTCTTGATGGGTAAATTCTCCACCACTCATTGTTTCTACCTGCATTTGGGTTTCACTATCAAGGCCCTCATATAAGATTTGGGCCATGTGGGCTTTCTCAAAGCCATGGTGCGGGCATTGGTATAACAATTCATTAAACCTTCCTATGTAATCATGTAAGCTCTCACCTATTTTCTTCTTAAAGGTTTGGATTGACTGTCGAACAGCAGCAGTCTTATGGTGTGGGTAGAATTTCTTAATGAAAACATCTACAAGGCCATCCCAGGTGGTGATTGTTTTAGAGGGAATGATGTGATACCACTCATTGTCCCTCTCTTCAAGAGAGAAAGGGAATAGACGTAACCTAAGAACGTCGTTGTTGACATTCAGATAACTCATTGTGTCACAAATCATCTCAAAGCCTCGGATGTATGGGTTCTCATTCTCTGTCCCCCTAAACTTACGTAGCATGCCAAATGTCCCAGGTTTAATATCAAACTTAACGGTAGTGGCCGGTAAAACAACCCCAGGTTCACGTATCACTCTAGACGGGTTCAAACGATCCCTAAGGGTTTTGGTTGGCGGGACTTCACCATCATTTTCATTAACCATTTTGGCAAATATAGAAGTATCACCTAAATTCGTGTAACGGGTCGGACTCAAATTAAAAAGTTCGTTTTCCTCAAGTCTATCTCTTACCTGTTTCCAACGTCGCATACACAAGCAAGAATACTAGTGAAGCAAGAAAATCGTGCACATGCAAATGCATGGTTTACTAAATTAGGTAAGCTTGGGTTACCTCAGCAAAATATACCTAAAGGTACGAGGCTGAGGGTTGTGGAATTTCGGATGGTAACTCCCATAAGGCCCAAGGCACGGGTTCAGCGTACTTTTCCACAGGTTTCATAAATTCGGTAATTCTGACGGTGCAATTTGGTGTGTGCAACGTGTTTTTTTTTTTAATTAAAATAAAATAAAAGAAATATATATGCAAAAAGGAAATAAAATCTAAAAAAATAAAAAAAATCTGGGTCTTTATTACTTACCTTTTTTGGTAGGCAATTCCACAATAAATGTAAAATATTACCTGCACAATAAAAACATGAAAAATACCCAAGTAAAATCAAAGAAAATAAAATAAAATTTAATTAAACTAAACTAAACAAAACTAAACTAAAAAATCAAATAAGATAAAATAAAAATCTAAAACCCAACCTAAAGGAAAGTCCGCGTCGGCGGCGCTAAAAACTGATGTAGTTTTTACAAGTGGTAAAAGTGGATTCGATTCTCGGACTACTAGACAAAAATTACTAAGATGGACCAAATGGATTGAGATGGAGATTTATCTAAAACTCTAAAATAATGGAATGCTAAAAATGATTTTTTTTTTTGTACTCAAATGGAATAAAGCCTAGGATTCGAGATTCAATCACTATTATGCAAACTAAATGAATGCAACCATTTTCTATAATGTTCTCTAGAAAATTACTCAAGACGACTTAGGACAATTATTTGCGTCTCGGAAAATATGGCGTTTTAATAAGCTATATTTTTTCTCTCAAAATGCTAATAATTTTCTTCACTATAGGATGCTAGCTCTCTAAAAAGGATATAACTCATCAAAATTTAGCAATAGGACATATGAAGAAAAATTATTATCGTGATAAAACGAGAAATAGGACCAAGAGAATTTATATAGAAAATGATTACGACATATTAGTAAACATAATAGGATTTCATCTCTAATCTTAGAAAATGATTTAGTTACTCATATTCGGAAGAAAAAATACCAAAGAGATAATGAAATTCATCTTTATTAAACTCAAAAAGGACTTACAAATTTTGATGGATTTTGCTTCCCTTCTTTTTGGATTACAATGGATACGATGTATTTTAACAAAGACTAAAAATAAGAAGATAAGTACCAGTTTTTCTTCTCCAAAAATCTCAGTAGCTTTCTCCCCCAAAACAAAGATGTCCTTATATGAATACCGACTCCCCTTTTATATGCGACTACTTCCACTACTTTCCTTAGGCGGATGATATTCTTTCCTTCGGCAAATGATATGCATTAATCTCTAAATCTGGCATAAATGGTAAATGAGTTGTCAAATCTTTTATGTATCTTCATTTGGTATTACCATAATTAGCATAGTCCATGGAACCCACGAGCACAACTTCTTTGAAAATGCGTTGAGCATCAGTATACCATATGCGTCTCATGCCTTACTTCCCATGAATATATGGAAATGTCCATTAATCTTCAAATAAAGCAAATTACGTCCTCCCTCAATTACTCCTGTTCACATGCACATGTCCACCTGTGCCTTACCATTCCCATTAATAATGCTTTTATCAAAAGATAAAATAATATCTTTGACTTTCCTTATAAACCTTGTTTCCAACTGCCACTTTGTCCTCCTAGAGAAAGAAATATCTCTCACCCCTTTTTGAGTGATTGCATATATATCAGTGGCATGGCTAACGACTGCAAATGGAGCCACTGTGGTGTAGTGCCGCCATTTTTAGCACGCACGCCGATAAGTGCACTTTTTGTTGCTGGTGTTGTCCCATTTTACCCGTATTTGAACGGCTTGGACTTTTACGGTTGCATGAGTCCGGTTCTTCATATTTTAGTTCACTGAACTTTATTTATAAAATACTGCAAAACTAAACAAAAACATCAAATTGTACAAAATAGAGAACTAAACTATTGTAAATTGAGATGTAAAAATGTCGTGTTAACACACTCAACAAAATCAAATATTGTTGAGTTATTATAGAATACTTATCCTCGATACACCATGTCATGAGTAGTCGAATGACGAAGTAGAGAGATCATGATATTAAAATATTGGTAGACATTGGATGATCGACCAATTAAATGATGATCGACCAATTGGATGGGTGGGCAACAAAATGTTGGTAGCAGGGCCGAACGTTAAATATTCAACTGAAATATTGATTGTTAGAGCACTGCTCGGTCAAAATCGCAAGCGTTGCTATCTCGAGCTTGTTGTCAAGTTTAGTTGTCAAAACTATAAGTTTTGATTTCTAGTCTATGTATAGGTAAGTCTCGGATTAGGATAGAAAGTGTAGTTGAGCATTAGACTTCACGACGTTCATCGAATGAAGACGAAGAACTACTAAGGAGAGCTTGTGGAACTTCATCAACAAAAGGTATGTGGAGACTTAAACTCATCTATCACTCAAAAGTCTATCTACTCTATCTCCTATTTGAGACAAAAGTCGTATAGCTATATAGACTTCAATTATACACATTTGATATTTCGAGCTTAGTTTAACTCGCTTACATATTTCTCGAAATATGTGTTGGTAAACTTTCGCTTTAACCAAGTTCATCTTATATTCTTGACGAAAGTCAAAAGATGATCATGTTAAAATCGCCTGGTAACATCTTACATGATTTGTGTGAGACATTCATTTGATGTAGACTTAGAATGTTTCGTATTGATCATTCGATCACTTGAAAATTGCTTTGAAGCTAATAGTTTGTGTGAGACAGCTATTGTCGTCTTCCGAGAATGTTTCAATGATTGAAATGAGAGTTTAGAAAATTTATATATAAGCATAAAATGCGTACTTGCATATATGTAATCCAAGTCCGGGAACCATGGTATGCATACCTGTATGCGTACTGCTTGGTTTGGTGAAAGTCCGGGAACCTTGTATGCATACGGGTACACGTACTGGCGTGAGGTTCAGGTCCGAGAATTTCTGCTGAGTTTGGAAGCTATGCGTACCAGTTCGCGTACTGGCGAACCCAAACTTGATCCGGCTACTTAGGTGCGCATACTCGTTCGCATACCTAAGTAGATGATGTTCTAAAATCGGTTTGTTCATGAACTAATACATTTATATAATAAGGAATGCAATCTTTTGCAAATTGTGGCTATAATGTTCATGACCTTGATTCGAGTGAATCAAAATCGATTTTGCTTCAATTGTGTCTTGTATACTTCTATGAGAATATAAACAATTGAACAACTCTAGAACTAGTTTCATTTGAGTCATTTGAACTAGTTATGGTTAAGATGAATAAGGTTGATATGAAAGTGTTCATATGGCTAACCTTGGTTAACAATTGTTGAGCCAATAAAGGTGCACACGTTTAGGTTCGGTTACTCATATCTAAATGAAGTCACTTTTCATTTGTGTGTAACAAGCTAAGTTCGATCTAACGGTTGAAAGATATTAGTTTGAGTCTAATCAAGTTTTCATCTAACGGTAAATATTGAATGCTTTGTTACCAAGATAACATTGATTGCAAACCCTGATTCGAAGACTATATAAAGGAGAACTCTAGCAACTTGGAAACCTAATCC
Organism: Papaver atlanticum; assembly: GCA_023531105.1. Taxonomy (NCBI): domain Eukaryota; kingdom Viridiplantae; phylum Streptophyta; class Magnoliopsida; order Ranunculales; family Papaveraceae; genus Papaver; species Papaver atlanticum. The sequence goes on along the minus strand of JAJJMB010013238.1, from coordinate 407,126 downwards.
CCACACCTCATGTGTGATACTAGTTGCGACTAGAGTCGATTCTCCTTTAACCTTATGTTTTTCACGAAACCCTATAGGTTAACGACTTGAAGACTTCATTGGGATTGTGAAGCCTGACCCAACTATTTTCTCTGTAGTTGCGTGTTCTGATCTTGCTGTTTTCTATCGTGATTGAATACTATCTTCTCTAAGATTTGCTCGAGATTTAATCTCCGATAGGCAAGATAAAAAGTAGTCACAAACATCTTTGTCTCATCGTTTGTGATTCCACAATATCTTGTTTCACTACCATACGATTAAGATTATTGTGAAGTGATTGATATTTCTAGGCTGTTCTTCGGGAATATAAGTTAGGTATATTAATTGGTTCCTGTTCACCTTGATTTATCAAAATACGGAACAAAACTCATAGGTTTATCTGTGGGAGATAGTTTTATTTATTCAATAGACTTTTCTGTGTGAGGCAGATTGGTTCATCCAGTCTTCGACTTTGGGTCGTAGCAACTCTTAGTTGTGGGTGAGATCAGCTAAGGGAATCAAGTGCGTAGAGTCCTGCTGGGATTCATAGGCGTAAGGAGCACAACTGTACCTTGATCAGTGTGAGATTGGTTAGGGCTCAACTACATTCCAGTCCGAAGTTAACTTGGAGTAGGCTAGTGTCTGTAGCGGCTTAATACAGTGTGGTGTTCAAATATGGACTAGGTCCCGGGGGTTTTCTGCATTTGCGGTTTCCTCGTTAACAAAATTTCTGGTATCTGTGTTATTTCTTTTCCGCATTATATTTATTTATATAATTGAAATATCACAGGTTGTGCGTAGTTCAATCAATTAGATAATCCAACCTTTGGTTGTTGATATAAATTGATTGACACCTGAATATCGGTCTTTGGTACCGTTCAAGTTGTTTCACATAATAATCAGGCTCACAGATTTCTATCTGTTTGATTTGCTGATTACATTATGAAACAGAGATACAACTCTTGGATATATTTCCATTGATTGAGTCTGACTGTCTAGTTGATTCTCTTGGAATTATATTGGAGTTGTCCATACAGATTGCTAAGCGAAATATTGGGTGTGGTTGTTAGACCCCCGCTTTTTCAATTGGTATCAGAGCTGGCAAACACGTTTAAGACCTTATAAGTATGTGTTTGTGGAAATATAATTTGTGTGGATAGTTATGTATCTCAAATTCACACGCATAGAAATGAGTTCTAAAAGTTTTAATTATGCCAAATGTCTTGGGCTTACCTCCAAGGATAACTCCTTTGTTGATTCTTCCGAATCCCGAGTTAGGAATTTTTTGCTATTAGGTTCTGATAACATTTCCTCTGATGGGACATTTTGCTCCATGTCTAAAACTGAAATGGAACTCACTAGAAATCAAAAAAATACAGCTGAGACTATTGTTTTTCATGATGCTAAGATAAAATCTCTTGAAGAAAAACGTGATCAGCTGTTTGATGAACTTAAGAAGTCTCTTAGTCTAGAACGGAAACGCTATAGCATCATTGAGTCCTTCTCTAACAATATCGAAAAACTTGTTCAAAAAACTACTATACAACGTGAAAAGATTAGTACTCTTGAGGATATTGTTAAAGAAGATTCAATTAGAGAAAAACGTTTGATCGAGACTCATTCATCAGATATGGACAACCTTCGTGTTGAAAAGGAGAAATTGGTTGCTTCCCTCCTTCTATCCCGGAAAAAAGGAAAACTCTGTGTTAATAAGAAAATCTTTTGTGCCAATCCCTAATTCTCAGGCGGAATTACAGTACATGAAGAAAAGTTCTCCAAAGGAAGTTCCTGCTAAGATGTGTTTTCATAACTTGCAGTCTTCTAATAGGGCAATGAATTTAAAACAGGTTCCTTCCAATGTTTCTTTTCCACGAACCTTTTCTTTCCGTGGGAAAAAGAATCACTATGTTCAACATTGTTTTTGAAAAGACGAGGGTATCCAAATATACCTCAATCTAAAACTTTTCCACCTATAAGTCCTTTCTCTGAAAGTGATTGTATATGGACTGAGTCGAGACAATATAACTAATCGGTTCACACTTCTTGTGATCGTCTATGGATACGAGATCGAGACAATACAACAACGAAGTATGTTTACTTGATAATAGGTTCGGACTTAACCAAACACAATAGGATTGCTATCAAGTAAATAGGAATTAACGTTTGTGTATTTTACTTCTAATTATAAGAAAACAATTATAATTACGGAAATATAAAAGTAAAAGACATAGCAAGATTTTGTTAACGAGGAAACCACAAATGCATAAAAACCCTGGGACCTAGTCCAAAATTGAATACTCTCAGACTTAAGCCGCTATACAAAATCTAAACCAACTTCGTATAGTTGAGACCAAGCAACAAAAACTATATTTAACCTAGTTCCCTCAGTATCCCTGCGCCTCCAACTTGTAATAAGTCACGCACTTGGAACAATTCCTTTGGTTCGTATTCCAAACAGTAAAGGAACAACAAATATGTTCGGTAACAACTCTTTTCAAACAAAGTGATATGAGTTTGACAAAAGGCTCTTTCGTTTATCCCAATAAACTCCTTTGTCAGGTTCTTAGATCTGTCTCTCAACAACTATCAAAGTAATTGTCTAGACTTATGCAATCAATACTCTTAATCACAAAGAATTGTATTGATGCCGATCTACTCAACTAATCAATCAAGGTTATCACAAAGATAAACCGATTATAGTTGGATCCCCAGCCGATCAAGTTTTGTGCACACCAAAGATTATGAACTCAAATAAGAAATCTTCTTTGTCTTCAAATCTTCTTAGATCTTCAATAAACACCTGCACATAAACAACTTGAATCTCTTGTGATCAATCAAACATAGAAAAGGAGTCTGTTAACAATGGATTATCACATGATGTCCTTAGATCTACAAACAGTCTAAAGATCCTCGTCGACACTTCGATCTAGTTTGAGTGAATCTTATATCAGAAGAGAAGATTCTCAAGCATAAACAAACTAGGTGCAATCAAAGTACAACAACCGTTAGTCAATCAAATCAATCGAAAACTAATAATAAACTGCAATAATCTAGTTTCCCACCAATGGTACTCGTAGAGCTTCCCAATCCAAGAGAAGTCTTTAAAACGAGCGGTCGTAAGAGATTTCGCTTAATTAGGGTACTTTCCTCTCCGAATAGATGGCTCCACCAGTAACAACACAACTAGGTAGTTTTGCTGGCTCTGAGGATTAGTTTGCTTGAAATGCAAACTTCAATATTTATAGACCAAGGAAGTTTGGACACCAAGGAATTTCCAAAACCGAATATTCTCAAAGATATGCAATAAAGTCCAAATACGGTTTTCATAATTCCTGGAAATGCTCTGTCCAAATATTGACCGAAATCTCAGTAGAAAATCTTCAATTAGTAAATGCACATTACTAATTTTTATTTTCTAAAGATATGCATTTAATTGCTGGAAATTAAAAGCATATAAAACTAAAAACCTTAATTACGAGATTCTCAATTTATTTAGATCCGAGATTCTTCTTTAGCTATTAAGGAATATCTTTGAACAATAAAAGATAAGAGTTACTGTACATGTTCAAAGTATGTCGACATCTTTACTTTGTAAATCCTTTTTCATATTTACAATCTTGGAACCGATTTGCCACACTTCCAAACAAGTTTAGAATTTGTTCATCTGACTTCCAAGAACTATGTGATTGATTATCCTATCAAATCACCAATCATGGGTTTCACGGTTCTACCAAAACAAGTTTCGTTTCTACCTCCATGTGGGTACTAAGATTAGTCACGCTAGTTACCAAAAGTTGGTTGACTAGGTACTAGGATCGGTTACCACATATTTATGGTATAAACTTGTATTCGGTTTCACAAGTCATAGGATCGGTTCCCCAATTACAAAAAACTTGTTGTACCTCTTACAAGTATCTATTCCCCTTGTGATTGGTTGCACCTCTTACTAGGATCGGTTCCCCAATGTCTAGAGTTGGTCATACCAATTACAACATATCTATCATACCATCTCAGGTGATTACTTAAGATCGGTTTCACTAATAAAAGTCATACCAATATAAAAGTCAGGCATTGTGAATAGTTTTACCAAGATACATAAACAAGTTATGAGCGGTTATACTAAACACATATATTGGTAATCCAAAGAATTGCAATGGATAACAATACCAATAAGCCTAGTGATTTCCCTTTCGATTCACAAAATAAGTTTATGAATGTACTTCCTTTAAACGAATGTAAAACATTGTTTCCTAGGACGAAATCTTCACCCCATACCCATACATAATCACAATAGCATTCATACGATTATGTCGATGTCTTATATACGAAGTTCAAAAGATAGACATTATACTTCGTATTGTAATTCCTTAATACTATGTCTAACTAGAGTATAGTCATTCACAGCTTCGCAGTTATGTTTTCAATATGCACGACTTGAAAGATACGTTAGGAATGAAACAGTTCAAGTCAAATATTACTAACCTCAAGTGGAAGGATGATGTCGTCGTTGTAGTTCTTTACTTCTTCACATTCTTCAAGTCTTCACGTAATACTTGTAAGTCTCATATCCTAGTAACTTTCTAGCTAACCCATACGAAGTTGACTCTAGTAAATAATCAATCGACTCTTTAAATGAGTTTTGATTCACTAAAATATGACAACCAAACTTGACATACCAACGCTTGGTGGGTTCAACGATTGTTAGAGCATAGCTCGGTTGAACCCACCAAGCGTTGGTATGTCAAGATTGGTTGTCATATTTTTGTGAATCAAAACTCATTTAAAGAGTCGCTTGATCATTTACTAGAGTCAACTTCGTATAGGTTAGCTAGAAAGTTACTAGGATATGAGACTTACAAGTATTACGTGAAGACTTGAAGAATGTGAAGAAGTAAAGAACTACAACGATGACATCATCCTTCCACTTGAGGTTAGTAATATTTGAACTGTTTCATTTCTAACATATCTTTCAAGTCGTGCATTTCTAGCAAACTAATCCTCAGAGCCAGCAAAACTACCTAGTTGTGTTGTTACTGGTGGAGCCTCCTATTCGGAGAGGAAAGTAACCTAATTAGGTGAAATCTCTTACATCCGCTCGGTTTAAAGACTTCTTTGGGATTGAGAAGCTCTATTAGTATCGTTGGTGGGAAACTAGATAATTGCCGTATATTATTAGTTTTCGATTGATTTGATTGACTAACGGTTGTTGAACTTTGATTGCACCTAGTTTGTTTATGCTTGAGAATCTTCTCTTCTGATATAAGATTCACTCAAACTAGATCAAAGTTTCGACGGGAGATCTTTAGACTGTTTGTAGATCTAAAGAAGTCTTGTGATAATCCATTATTAACAGACTCCGTTCTGTGTGTGATTGATCACAAGAGATTCAAGTTTTTTCTGTACAGGTGTTTATTGAAGATCTAAGAAGATTTGAAGACGAAGAAGATTTCTGATTTTGGTTCATAATCTTTGGTGTGCACAAAACTTGTTTCGACTGGAAAGGGATCCAACTATAATCGGTTTATCTTTGTGATAGATTGGATTGATTAGTTGAGTAAATCGGCATCAATACAATTCTTTGTGATTCAAAGTATTGATTGCAAAATCTAAACAATTACTTTGGTAGTTGTTATTGGATAGATCTAAGAACCTGACAAAGGAGTTTATTGGGATAAACGGAAGAGCCTTTTTTCAAACTCATATCACGTTGTTTGAAAATAGTTGTTACCGAATAGATTTGTTGTTCCTTTACTGTTTGGAATACGAACCAAAGGAGTTGTTCCAAGTGCGTGACATATTGCAAGTTGGATGCGCAGGGATACTGAGGGAACTAGGTGAACTATAGGTTTAGTTTCTTGGTCTCAACTATATGAAGTTGGTTTGATTTTGTATATCGGCTTAATTCAGAGAGTATTCAATTCTGTACTAGGTCCCGGGGTTTTTCTGCATTTGTGGTTTCCTCGTTAAAAAAATCTTGCTGTGTCTTTTACTTTTCTATTTCCACAATTATAATTGTTTTATTATAATTAGAAGTAAAATACACAAACGTTAATTCATATTTACTTGATAGCAATCCTATAGTGTTTGGTTAAGTCCAAACCTATTATCAAGTAAACATACTTCGTCGTTGTATTGTCTCGATCTTGTATCCATAGTCAATCACACAAGTTATCTTGTTGTCGTATTTTCTCGATCTCGTATCCATAGACGATCACACGAAGTGTGAACCGATTAGTTGTATTGTCTCGACTCAGTCCATAGACAATCACTTTCGGAGAAAGGACTTATAGGTTGAAAAGTTTTAGATTGAGGTATATTTGGGTACCCTCGTCTTTTCAATAGGTATCAGAGCAGGCAAACACGAAAAGATCTAACAATCTGTTTTTGGTGCGATCCAACCTATAAGAATCGAATCTATATCTGATTCAGTTAACGTTAAGCAAGAGTATGAATACTCAAATGTTGAAGATGTTACTACTTCATTGACTCATGATCCTGGAGTTGCGAAAACACCTGTGTCAATCTCTGATTGAAAAGAAGATACTAATAAAGAGTTGGTAAAACTCCTAAAGCCTACATGATCTCTGTCCTCACGGATGTTGATATTAAAGACATAATCTAATCTTATTAATAATGAGATCGGAGAAAAAGACATTCAACTAAATGCTCTATCCAAAGAGAATATGGATCTCATTGTCAAACTAGAAGCCATTGGTAAATCTCTTACACTTGATCAAGAGACTCATCCTATGACTCTGACTAATGATGTTGTTGTAATTTCTTTTGATAATAAGGAAACTAAAAGTCCTTGCTCGACTTTTACAGACTGTGATAAAAATGGTTTAGTCACATCTTAAACAGATCAAGATGATGGTAGTTTGCCTAACTACATCAAGTCAGAAGAGGATGAGAAACCACCTTCTACATCTACTGATGATCAGACGAAATCTTGTCCAAAGGAAACTTTGAACCGATTCCGTGAGCGTGATCTTAAGGAATACAACTTTCAGTCACTTGACAGGAAACTTATACTTCTTCAAAATACGGTGGTAAAAATATTGAAGGAAGTTTCTTGTCTTAAAAAACTGAAAGATCATTCCTGAGTAGAAAGACAGAATATACCATAACCCGACAAGGTAAACTCAAAAGAATTAGAAGAAAGAGTTGATAATCGCTTCTAGAAAAAGGTTTCTCCTCATCCATATTGAAACAATTCTTGTTTTGATGAAGAACGACTCCAGAAGAAAGGGAAAGAGAGAATCTCTGCCAAAAGAAACAATCAGGAACTTCCGATAATTGTTTCAGATAATCATGTTGATGTGCATCATAAGGAAATCCTTAGAAAGGGAAAATCTTATGAAAATCTCATTGATAGAATTAAGAGAGATTTATCTATCTCTGAAAATTCTCACATCAGTACATCTTCTCCACATGATCATATCTCTAGAGTTAGAAAAGATCATTATCCTGGGAGAAAATATTTTGGGCAGAAATTCCCAAAGGGAAACATGAACTATGTTTCTGATATACGATGTAAGCTAGAAAAAGCTTACTCCTATACAACCTAGTTGTATGGAGATTGTGCAAACCCATCCTATTTGTGCTTATAATTTTAGATGGGAAAAGCACATAAAAACAAGGGCACATGTTCATGGAAGCTTCTATTTTCAGTAATAAGAGATATTTAAAGAATATTTCCCATTCAATAAAAAGAGAAGTTCGAAAAATACTTTGTGTAGTTTCGGAAACCCTGTTTTTCTGAACTAAATATATTCTTATGAAAATAAGAAAAAAATCTTCTCTTAGGTATTTTTGTCTTCCTTTGGTAAAACCTTTTGACAAGCATGTCTCCTATAACTCGCAGTGTTACAAGGAGTAATAAAATGGAACCACGAAAGGTGAGAAACTGTCAAGGACTCGTCTCAAAACAAAAAATAAGGAAGATTGTCTCTAGAATCGTTTCTGATCGTAACTCTGATAGATCTCAAGAAGAGTCATGTCTTTTTGCATTCAATAATTCAGATCTTGCCAAGTGGTTTCACACAGATGGTATGTGTGATGTTATGCATGGGTTTGAAGAACTCATAGGAAATCTTTTTACTTTGGTTCAAGATTGTGATGGACTAAAAGTTAAAATAAAAGAGATGAAAAATGAGCTTGCAGACTTGAAGCTTCAAATTGAAAATCTTAAGAAACAGGAAGTGGTTGCAGACAAGTCTCTTGAGACATGCTTCAAAAGTTTGAGCACTGAAGAAACCTCAGTGAACAACAAGAGCACCACTAGAGATTAAGTTATATGCTGTGATACTTAATCCAGAAAAATAGACATCAGTTTTTGATTTCTTTCAATAAATTGTACAAGGTCTATTATGAATAAAACTATCTTATTTATGAATAAAATTATTATTTTATAATTTTTCTTGTGATAGTTTTCGATTACATAGCCTGTGCTTGAATGCTTTATATTATTGCTATGTATGTTTATGGGATGTTTGATTTCGGTTTTCATAACCTTAATATTCGATCTCATTTGTTCGAACCCTTATGGTTTGGGTGACTTTTTTATTTAGCGGGATTGAGTTCTAGCCCATGTTGGTAGGCTTTATCAAAGGATCATGTGGGGTTCTGTTTGAAACAATATGTGAAAAAGTCACAATATGTTGAATCGTTTTGGTTTAGCATAAAATCATATGTGTTTCGGGGTTTCAATTTTTGCATTGCAATAGTTAAAACCGGTTTTTCAACCTTTCTCTGGTAAAGGTTGGTCTTTGTTGTTGTTCTTTTGTCTTGTGATAGGATGACAACACAACGGGGGAGAGTTCTATCTTGAATTGGCGCTTAATGACATATCTTAAGGGGAGAAGAGGATGCGAAACTTGAGGTAACGAATTTGTTAGTTAATCGTTTTCCTGTTTAAGAAAAGCCTGATTTTATTGCATATATTTATTGCTTTTGCTTAACAAAATTTCGGTACAATTGATGTTTATTCCATTACTTGTATATGGATGTGTGTGTGATTCAATTGTTTCCGGTTAAGAAAAACTATTGTTATATTGCTTTATTGTTTGGTATCAATTGTTTAGGCTTACAAATTTTCGATGCAATTGCGGTGCTATAATGTCTATGTTTGTTTCAATTGCCTCCGGTTGAGGTAAATGATTATACAAGTTGATTTATTTGGTTTGTATAGATTTTTTATGGCTTAACAAAAGAGTTTTCGGGATCAATTGTTTAGTCCAATTAGATTCCAGATAAGACAAACTAAGTTAATTATGATCTTAGTTAGACTTATCAAATTGGAGGTTTCGGTTATTCAAGTCTAATTGAATGCCTTAACAAGAAATTCTAGTTAACTAACCTAGTACCTGTCTTGTTTAAAAGTGAAAGGTCTAAGTTATTGATGAGAATAATTAGAGCTCGATGAGAAAAATATAGTTAATTCTGATCTTTATTTTGGTCTTATCGAACAAGCGATTGTATTTGTACAATCGGTTTAGCAAAGGAACTAAGATGTTAGTCAATTTTTAATTTGCAAAACTATTAGGGAAAATTGCTTCGGGTAATTGTTTCCTTGGTAACATATCAAAACAAAATTACTTGTAATTTCAGTTTTGATATTGGTTATCAAAAATGGTGTGTGGAACCCTCGTGCTTAACTCCTATAGGTTGCAAGTCTCTTTGTAAGATTTGTAAGATCCTTTCGGTTTGTCCTTTATTTGCTCGTACCTTTGTCATTTTGTGACAAAAAGGGGGAGAAATATATGGAGTAAACAAGTGATTTAATATTGATTTGGTATCACTAAGGGAAAGGACAATGGTGCTTAAACGTTATATCTAACGAAAGAGTAAAGCATAGACTAAGGGGGAGTAGTATATCATATTGATACTTGTGGTTATCTTAACTACAAAGGGAATAACAAAGACGTGCGGATTGAAAATCTACCTATCTTACCTTTAGGGGGAGTATTAGCATTGTTATTATAATGTCAACAACGGTATTTAAAGGATTGAATGTATACAGGTTATTGTGCTGTTGAAACTTGGAATCAAGCGTATGTGTAATGAATTCTTGTAATTTGTTTATCCATATTATGTAAGACTTTGTCACTAAAATTTGACAAAGGGGGAGATTGTTAGAGCATAGCTCGGTTGAACCCACCAAGATTGGTATGTCAAGATTGGTTGTCATATTTTAGTGAATCAAAACTCATTTAAAGAGTAGATTGATTATTTACTAGAGTCAACTTCGTATAGGTTAGCTAGAAAGTTAATAGGATATGAGACTTACAAGTATTACGTGAAGACTTGAAGAATGTGAAGAAGTAAAGAACTACAACGACGACATCATCCTTCCACTTGAGGTTAGTAATATTTGACTTGAACTGTTTCATTCCTAACGTATTTTTCAAGTCGTGCATATTGAAAACATAACTGCGAAGCTGTGAATGATTATACTCTAGTTAGACATAGTATTAAGGAATTACAATACGAAGTATAACGTCTATCTTTTGAACTTCGTATATAAGACATTGACATAATCGTATGAATGCTATTGTGATTATGTATGGGTATGGGTGAAGATTTGTCCTAGGAAACAATGTTTTACATTCGTTTAAAGGAAGTAAATTCATAAACCTGTTTTGTGAATCAAAAGGGAAATCGCTAGGCTTATTGGTATTGTTATTCATTGCAAATCTTTTGAATTACTAATATGTGTGTTTAGTATAACCGTTCATAACTTGCTTATGTATCTTGGTAAAACTATTCACAATGCCTGACTTTTGTATTGGTATGACTTTTATTAGTGAAACCGATCTTAAGTAATCACCTGAGATGGTAAGATCAATATCTTGAAATTGGTGTGACTAAATACTAGACATTGGGTAACCGATCCTAGTAAGAGGTGTAACCGATCACAAGAGAGTGTGTAATCGTTCCTTGTAAGAGGTTTAACAAGTTTTAGTAAGTTGGTGTAACCGATCCTATAACTTGGTCAACCGATCACAAGTTTTACCATAAGAAGTGGTAACCGATCCTAGTACTTAGTTAGCCATTTTATGGTAACTAGTGTAATCGATCCTAGTACCCACTTGGAGGTAGAACCGAAACTTTATGTTGAGGTAGAATTGTGAAACCCATTAATGGTGATTTGATAGGATAATCAATCACATAGTTCTTGGAAGTCAGATGAACCAATTCTAAACCTGTTTGGAAGTGTGGCAAATCGGTTCCAAGATTGTAAATATGAAAAAAGATTTACAAAGTAAAGATGTCGACATACTTTGAACATGTGCAGTAACTCTTATCTTTTATTGTTCAAATATATTCCTTAATAGCTAAAGGAGAATCCCGGATCGAAATAAATTGAGAATCTTTTAATTAAGGTTTTTAGTTTTATATGCTTTTAATTTCTAGCAATTAAAATGCATATCTTTAGAAAATAAAAAATTAGTAATGTGCATTTACTAGTTGGAGATTTTCTACTGAGATTTCAGTCAATATTTGGACAGAGCATTTCCAGGAATTATGAAAACCGTTTTTGCCCTTATTGCATCTCTTTGAGAATATTCGGTTTTGGAAATTCCTTGGTGTCCAAACTTCCTTGTCTATAAATACTGAAGTTTGCATTTCTAGCAAACTAATCCTCAGAGCCATCAAAACTACCTAGTTGTGTTGTTACTGGTGGAGCCTCCTATTCGGAGAGGAAAGTAACCTAATTAGGTGAAATCTCTTACGTCCGCTCGGTTTAAAGACTTCTTTGGGATCGAGAAGCTCTATTAGTATCGTTGGTGGGAAACGAGATAATTGCAGTATATTATTAGTTTTCGATTGATTTGATTGACTAACGGTTGTTGAACTTTGATTGCACCTAGTTTGTTTATGCTTGAGAATCTTCTCTTCTGATATAAGATTCACTCAAACTAGATCAAAGTTTCGACGGGAAATCTTTAGACTGTTTGTAGATCTAAAACGTCTTTTGATAATCCATTATTAACAGACTCCGTTCTGTATGTGATTGATCACAAGAGATTCAAGTTGTTTGTGTGTAGGTGTTTAATGAAGATCTAAGAAGATTTGAAGACGAAGAAGATTTCTGATTTGGGTTCATAATCTTTGGTATGCACAAAACTTGTTTCGGCTGGAAAGGGATCCAACTATAATGGTCACTCATCTCGAAATCTCTACAGGAATCGTGTTTCTCATTATGGTGCAAATTCTTACACCACAAAAATACACATTCCCAGTGCTTATGAGAATGAGTCTGGTATATCTAAATCTAGAAAGTGGAGATCTCTCTCTTCCAATCCTCTTGAACCGATTTCTAGAGGTCCTAGACTTAATTCTCAGAAAATCCCTCTGATGGATTTTCTAAAAAGGTTATGTCGAATTCTTTTGGAATAAGAAATAACCAAAGGAAGGTAAGGAATACTAGGTTCAAACTCTCAGATGGTATCTACAATTCATCTCTCAATACTCATGGTGGGATTACATCTCACTTTGCTACCTAGCTCTAGGTAATTTCATCCTTGTATCTAACTTGAGAGTTGCAAGGATGACATTTGCGAGATGCTCAAGTCTTCTGTAGGTTACCATTTATCTTGTGTTTGATTTAGCTGTTTTCTTCTTTTGTGAAGGTTGAGTCATTTCTTGACTCCTTGTAACTAGTGTATCTCTTCTGTATGCTCTGATTAAATCTGTTAATTATTGAGCTCTGATGGTAAGAGATATCTGAAAACAGGGAGTTTTTTTTTTTGATCTTTTCTAATCCATTAACCTTCCTTATCTAGTCCATGAATGTCCGTGTCCTTGCTTGAGAGTTTTTAGGGTTTCCGTAACAAGGGTATTCTCCTCTTGTTTATAAACATATATATTTTATATACTGTTTTTCCATCCCTAATAAAAAAAAATGGAGAACTCTTCAAGACCTCAGGAAGTGGTGAATCTTGGGATGGAAAAAGATGTTAAAGGATGCGATTCCGTTCAAAAACTTGTCTTGAAAAAGATGATTGAAAGGAAAGAGTACAACTCCTGGATTGGAGAATCTGTCAAAGATTTAATTATTTTTCAGAATGACTCTAGGGTCGAATTTTTAAATCTTCAAATGCAAATAAATCAGCTTATTGACGGTCATACCAAAATCCTTGATAATCAAAAGATCTTGATCAGGAATCAGAAGAAACTCATCATGGACTGTGTCAAAGCTAGGCATCTTTCCCGCATTTTTGATCGGAAATTTAATGTTCTAACTCATGAACATGGAGTTTCTACTGTCAAAAGAATCAAGGATATCAGTGATACCTTTTATGATGGACCCTTTCAAAGGTATGATATTATCAAAGAAACTTGATTGTCTATATTTTGTCTAGGAAACTTCTTATGAGAATTTATTCTTGTGTTTTAAGAAGGATAACTAGGGTTTGGAATAGCCATTATTGTGAGTACATATAGCTATTTCCAATGATTTTCATCTTGCAATGTTTTTAGATTTATTTATTTAAATTCTAAAGTTTATTTGGAAGATGATTTTGCAGTATTAATCTTTATGGTTTTATATATTGTAAGTCATATGTCATTATGGGATATGTGTGTTTGCGTCCGTGAACTATGATTGTCCCATATTTGTCAAAAGTTAAGTCTTTCATATGTCATTATGCAAATATTGATATAAGATTGAATGGACTTTTGACAACAAAAGTAAAGCCTATTATGTCATTATGCAAATATTGGTGGAAGATAGGATGAACTTTTGTCTACAAAGATTAAGTCTATTACATGTCTCTATGCAAATATTGATGAAAAATAGAATGAATCTTTGAATATTCTGCAGTATTGGTCTTTCCCTGATCCACATATTTGTGCATGTACTGTGTGGCTCCGTAAGTTCTCTTATGTTGAGCATTTCCGATTAAATTAATCATGGGTTCTCTCGTGGTTAATTTAATTGAGTATTTTGGATACAAATTCATGTTTCATGATTATTTTTTAATGTCCAAAGAAATCCTTCTTTTCTTGTGAAAGTAAGGTCGCTCTTGTTGTTCTTTCGGGAATGACATTATATGGGGGAGAGTTCTTAATTGAACTTGTGCTTAATTGCCAAATCTTTGTGGGGAGTGCGGCTGTGGAATATTATAGGAGTTTTCATGTATCTTTATTAACTCCTTGATGAATGCATTTAGTTTCGGCTATATGATTGCATCTAAACAAAGTAGATATGTTGTTATCTTTTGGTCATGAAGTATCTCTATGGAAAATTCATTAGGATCCCACTAGTTTTCGTACCTTTGCCAATTTTTATTGACAAAAATGGGGAGAATTAATGTGTAGTTAACAATACAAATACATATGGTTTACGGATCATTATGTAAGGGGGAGTGGTTTTCATGTGAGATGATGTATTGACTAAGGGGGAGTGATACATATCACCATAGTATTGTTGTCAAAGTTGTGATACAATTGGACTTTGATGTTGTGTAATAATACTATGACACTGTATAACAATGATTGAGAGCTACTGTTTTCTCATTGTTATAGCTACGGATCTTCAACAACTATGATGCTGAGTTGAACACATTCAGAATCACTGTAGTACTTGGAAGTGACGAAGATTCGAGTAATGTTGAAGAACCAAGGAAATCAAGCATTTGGATTGAGAGATACAAAGTTTATTTATTTTGTATTCCATATGTATTGATAGTTTTGTCACTAAAATTGACAAAGGGGGAGATTGTTAGAGCACTGCTTGGTCAAACTCGCAAACGTTGCTATCTCAAGCTTGTTATCAAGTTTAGTTGTCAAAACTATAAGTCTTGATTTCTAGTCTATTTATAGGTAAGTCTCGGATTAGGATAGAAAGTTTAGTTGAGCATTAGACTTCACGACGTTCATCAAATGAAGACGAAGAACTACTAAGAAGAGCTTGTGGAACTTCATCAACAAAAGGTATGTGGAGACTTGAACTCATCTATCACTCAAAAGTCTATCTACTCTATCTTCTATTTGAGACAAAAGTCGTATAGCTATATAGACTTCAATTATATATATTTGATATTTCGAGCTAAGTTTAACTCGCTTACATATTTCTCGAAATATGTGTTGGTAAGCTTTCGCTTTAACCAAGTTCATCTTATATTCTTGACGAAATTCAAAAGATGATCATGTGAAAATTGCCTGGTAATATCTTACATGATTTATGTGAGACAATCATTTGATGTAGACTCAGAATGTTTCATATTGATCATTCGATCACTTGAAAATTGCTTTGAATCTAATAGTTTGTGTGAGACAGCTATTGTCGTCTTCCGAGAATGTTTTAATGATTGAAATGAGAGTTTAGAACAATTGGATATAAGCATAGTATGCGTACTTGCATATATGTAATCCAAGTCCGGGAACCATGGTATGCATACCCGTATGCGTACTGCTTGGTTTGGTGAAAGTCTGAGAACCTTGTATGCATACCGGTACGCGTACTGGCGTGAGGTTCAGGTCCGGGAATTTCTGCTGAGTTTGGAAGGTATGCGTACCAGTTCGCGTACTAGCGAACCCAAACTTAGTCCGGTCATTTAGGTATGCGTACCCGTTTGTATACCTGAGTGGATAATGTTCTAAAATCGGTTTGTTCATAAACTAATGCATTTATATAATAAGGAATGCAATCTTTTGCAAACCGTGGCTATAATGTTCATGACCTTGATTCGAGTGAATCAAAATCGATTTTGCTTAAATTGTGTCTTGTATACTTCTATGAGAATATAAATAATTGAAAAACTCTAGAACTAGTTTCATTTGAACTAGTTATGGTTAAGATGAATAAGGTTGATATGAAAGTGTTCATATGGCTAACCTCGGTTAGTTATTGTTGAGCCAACAAAGGTGCACACGTTTAGGTTCGGTTACTCATATATAAATGAAGTCACTTTTCATTTGTGTGTAACAAGCTAAGTTCGATCTAACGGTTGAAAGATATTAGCTTGAGTCTAATCAGGTTTTCATCTAACGGTGAATATTGAATGCTTTGTTACCAAGGTAACATTGATTGCTAACCCATATTTGAATACTATATAAAGGAGAACTCTAGCAACTGGGAAACCTAATCCCCATACCTCCTGTGTGATACTAGTTGCGACTAGAGTCGATTCTCCTTTAACCTTAGTTTTTTCCCGAAACCATGTAGGTTAACGACTTGAAGACTTCATTGGGATTGTGAAGCCAGACCCAACTATTTTTTCTGTAGTTGCATTTTCTGATCTTGTTGTTTTCTATCGTGATTGAGTACTGTCTTCTCTAAGATTTGCTCGAGATTTAATCTCCGATAGGCAAGATAAAAAGTAGTCACAAACATCTTCGTCTCATCGTTTGTGATTCCACAATATCTTGTTTCGCTACCATACGATTAAAATTATTGTTAAGTGATTGGTATTTCTAGGCTGTTCTTCTGGAATATAAGTCTGGTATATCAATTGGTTCCTGTTCACCCTGATTTATCAAAAGACGGAACAAAACTCATAGGTTTATCTGTGGGAGAAAGATTTATCTATTCAATAGACTTTTCTGTGTGAGACAGATTGGTTTATCAAGTCTTCGACTTTGGGTCGTAGCAACTCTTAGTTGTGGGTGAGATTAGCTAAGGGAATCAAGTGCGTAGAGTCCTGCTGGGATTCATAGACATAAGGAGCGCAACTGTACCTTGATCAGTATGAGATTGTTTAGGGCTCAACTACATTCCAGTCCGAAGTTAACTTGGAGTAGGCTAGTGTCTGTAGCGGCTTAATACAGTGTTGTGTTCAAATCTGGACTAGGTCCCGGGGGTTTTCTGCATTTGCGGTCTCCTCGTTAACAAAATTTATAGTGTCTGTGTTATATCTTTTCCGCATTATATTTGCTTATATAATTGAAATATCACAGGTTGTGCGTAGTTCAATCAATTAGATAATCCATCCTTTGGTTGTTGATATAAATTGATTGACACTTGAACATTGGTCTTTGGTACCGTTCAAGTTGTTTCACATAATAATCAGGCTCAAAGATTTCTATCTGTTTGATTTGCTGATTACATTGTGAAACAGAGATACAACTTTTGGATATATTTCCATTGATTGAGTCTGACTGTCTAGTTGATTCTCTTGGAATTATATTGGAGTTGTCCATACAGATTGCTAAGCGGAATATTGGGTGTGGTTGTAGACCCCCGCTTTTTCATTGATAACTAGATCAATATGAAAATTATTGATGTTCATACTTAATCAAAACTATCTTTGATTTTTATTTTATTTTTTATTTTTTTTTAAAGAAAAGCAGCTTTATTAAAAATCAGAAACCAAAATTACAAGACCAACAAGGCCCATTATAAAAAAGGAAGAAAAAGGGAACTAAACTAAAGCAACAAAGAAAAGGAAAAATTATTCAAACCTATAATAAGGTTGGTCAGGGAATTCCAAATGAGTAAGAGAAGTAGGTCTATCACTATATCTCTTAATTTGGCCCTTAGGTGGATACACTCCCTTCTTAGCAAAGTGATCTGCTGAAAAATTCACCTCTATATACACATGTTTGTAGCAAATATATTGTAGCCCTGTAATTACTCTCTTCCATCTAGCTACCAGGAACCAAGGTATCTTATTGTTCATCAAAGCAACAACACAAGCTTTAGAATCTGTCTGCAGAATCACCTTGAATTTCTGGTTATTCAATGCCCATTCCAAAGCACTAATACTTGCAATAAACTCATCAATGTAATTTGAAAGAATCCCCAAGCCACCTGACTCAGCATAAACAAATTCACTTGTATGGAATCTAACAATAAAACCATATCCAGCCTTCCCTGGATTTCCCCTTGAGGCACCATCACAGCATAGAAGAATTTCATCCACATTAGGGAGATAAAAAAAGATTTCAATAATTCTTACTCTCTTCATTTTACTGTAGTGTAACTGAAAAAAATTCAAAATTTGGTCTTCAATGTCAGAACCCCACATAGTGCCTTTCATTCTTCTTTTGCAGTCCTGTACAGTTCTCATGATTTTGTTTTTTATTTTTGTAAAATTTGGCTTGTCATTCTCAAAACAGATGTTGTTTCTTAAGAACCACAATTCTACCATGAGAGTGTAACAGAAAATATTCCATATCTCTTTTATCATTGGACTAAAGGATTTGCTACTTTTAAGAACATCTTCAAATGAAAGTGGATTGAGGAAGTGAAAAATACCTCCCAGCCAACTCCATAACTGCTTACTGAAGTTGCAATTCCATAAGATGTGATTCAGAGAATCAATGTCAGTGTGGCAAATGTAGCATCTGGAAACCATATTAAAACCCTTTTTGATCAGGTTTTCATCAGTTGCACAGGCTTCTCTTGTAATTTTCCATATGTTGGCTGAAGTAGAGGGAAATACTGCTGCATTCCAAAAAAAATTGTACCAGTGCAACTTTGGCATGGGAGAACTGATTCTCTTCATTGCATCAGCAGCTGTGAAAAGACCTGAATGACTGTTACTCCATATTAAGGTATCTGCACCATTTCTGAGAACAAGGAGTTGCTCAGCATGAAAAAGCTGGAGGAAATCTTCAGGAATCATCCATTGGCCATTCACAATTAAACTGCTAACTTTCTGAATAGGATTTTGAGATATCATAGGATGATTTGGATGTGTTTTAATTATGGGATCATCAAAAATCCATCTGTCATTCCAGAGAGAGATTTTTCTTCCATCACCAACTGCCCATCTAGTAAGATCATTGAATTCTTGTATTATCCATTTAATGCTAGGCCAAATAGAAGATCTTTTATAATAAGTAATCCAATTGCCATACTTGTCAGTATACTTAGCTAAGAAGAAAAGAGCCCATTCATCTTCAGATTGAAGCATTTTCCAGAGGAATTTCATTAATAAAGCTTTGTTCATGTCTTCTAGCCTCCTGATACCCAGACCACTTTCTTCAAAAGAAGTACAAACCTTGTTCCATTTTAGAGTGACACATTTTTTATCTTCAGCATTACCAGACCACGAGTAATTTCTAATAATTCTTTCACGGGTATTCACTACTTTTTTTGGCCATTTATAAATGGACATGTTATACACTGGAATACTGTAAATGACTGATTTTACCAGAGTTAGTCTATCTTGAAAACTTAATAATCTTCCACTCCAAGTAGACAGTCTTTGTTGCATATACTCCACTAGGTTCCAAACGTGAACAGATTTGACTTTCCCTTGAACCAGCATCACACCAAGATATTTGTCAGGGAAATGAGAGATATCCATATGAAAAAAACCAGCAATTTGTCTCTTTCTAACAGAAGAGGTACCATCCACAAAACATCTACTTTTATAAGTATTAATAATTTGACCAGTTGCAGCTTGGTACTCCAATAAGAGATTTCTGAGATGAGTAATACTTCTCATATTTCCATTGCATAACAAGAATATATCATCAGCAAAGAATAAATGTGTGGGATGAATTCCATTTCTTATCACCATAGGTGTAATTTTCTTCTCATGAACCATTTTGTGAATATTCCTACTTAAGATATCTTCAACTAGAATAAAAAGAATTGGAGAAAGAGGATCACCTTGTTTGAGTCCTCTGCCAACTCCAAAGAATCCAATATGGCCTCCATTAGCATGATAGATATTTTTGTAGTGTTGAGAAGGACCATAATCCAATCACAGAATTTACTGGAAAAACCAAAACTTGTAAGTGTTTTATATAAGAAATCCCAACTCATGGTATCATAAACCTGAGAGATATCCAATTTAAGCCCCAAGTTGCCTCCTCTTCTTTTAACTGGTAATTCATTAACAAGCTCAGAAGCAAGCATGACCTGTTCATGTATACTCCTATTTTTGATGAAAGCACATTGCTGAGGAGACACTAGTTTTGGTAAGTAGTTACTGATTCTCATGGTAACAATCTTAGTAATTATTTTGAAGCAAAAATTGCTGAGACCTATAGGTATAAACTGTTTAGCATTCTTAGCACCATGAAATTTAGGAATCAGAACAAGAAAATTGGAATTCATCCCACTAGGAATGACATTGTTCTGCCAACAATACTGCACTGCGGCAACTAGATCATTCTTAATAACCTCCCAAGCATATCTGTAAATTGCACCAGTGAACCCATCGGGTCCTGGGGGCCCATCTTGATTTAGATCAAAAATTACATTTTTAATATCTTCTTCAGTAGGCATATTTTCTAAATAGGAATTATCCTCACTAGTTATGATTTTAGGTGCAGCTTCAAAGAAAGAATCATTTATATTAACATTCTGATGAGCAAACTTGGTACTAAAATAATCAATCAGCACATTAGAAATACCATTTTGATCAGTAATAATATTACCAGAGGAGTCTTCTATTTCAGATATTGAATTTTGAGCCTGTCTTAGCTTAATGCTTGTATGGATGTATTTAGAATTCACATCACCATCTTGTATCCAGCTGATTCTTGCCTTATCTCTAAGAAAAGTGTTATAATTGTTTGCAGCAATGTCACATTGTCCTCTAGCAGTAACCAAGTTGTTTAACAGACTGATATTAGTGGGATCACTATAAGATTTTAAGGTTTCCTCCAGCACCTTTTCTTCATCTTTTTAAAGAGTTCCTTTACATCACCAAAGACCTCCCAATTCCACACCTTTAGGAACTTTTAAGTCTTTTAAGCTTATTCATAAAAACATAAATGGGATTGTCATAAATTTCTTCATTCCATGAATTCCTAATCACTTGCATAAAGTCAGGATAAGTCAGCCACATTTTTTGAAACCTAAAGGGAGGATTAGGAGCTCTATGGATGACAGCATCAGAACCAAGAAGAGGACTATGATCAGATACTCCTCCAGTACCAACTTTATAATTCCAACCATTAAATTTATCCAACCATTTCAAGTTATATAGAGCTCTATCAAGGTTGCAGAGGATCCTCTTACTTCCATCCCTACCATTACACCATGAAAATTCTAGACCACTTTTAGGAGCTTGTAGCATACCACAAAAATCTACACATTCCTAAAAATCTCTCATTGCTATTGAAATGGGATTCCTACCTCCTCTTTTCTCATCAATAGATAAAATAGTATTAAAATCCCCCAAGATTAACCAGGGCTTATTCATTAGACTAATATCACACAAGTCTTGCCATAGTTCTCTTCTGTTAATAGTATATGAATTAGCATGTACTCCAGTAACAAGCACTTCACCTACTTCAACGGTAATGCATTGACTAGTAGCCTTGATAACAGAAGGAGTAGTAATTGAGCAATTCCAGAAAAGACAAATATTACATTTAGGATTATCCTTAGAGTTATGAATTATTTGATGATGCATCCCAGGGAGCTTAAAGTGAAAATTTGATGTTTTAATTTTTGGTTCAACAATCCATACAAGGGAGGGATTATTAGAATTAACTAAACTTCTCAATTTGTCCTTGGCCTTTTGTCTTTTAAGGCCTCTAATATTCCAGAAGATGATCTTCATTTAAAAGGTGGGGGTTGAGGAGATATACTCCCCTTGTCAATCATATGCTTTAGAGATTCTTTACTAGCTTTTCTAGTGACTACTGCTGGCTTTAAAGGAGGTTTTTTCTTTAAATTTTTACAGAAACCCACTTCATCACTTGGCTGAGAACTAGTAGAAACTTTGGGAATAATAGTAATAGTTTGAGAAATAAAACCAAATTCTAAAAGATTAGCTGCACTAACCTCCTTGATTTCACCTTCTTTAGACTCAGTGAGATCATTTTCATTCTCTTGAAACACTTCAAAAGGATTACTTGTAACATTGATGCCAACAGTAGGATTGATAACTTCCAGTGCAGTATTTATATCAGTTACTTCATTAGAAAGATTCTTCATAGAAAATTTAGGATCCTGGACAGTTTTAGTTATTTCCATAATATTATGAGGATTAAGAGTAATACCAGAGTTATAAGGAGTTTGAGCTTGACTGGAGGGCTGCTGCTCAGCAGGCTTCAAACTTGAGGATGGATATCTTTGATTCTGTTCAATAGTAATCTCTTTCTCAATTTGATTAGAACTGCCTTCTTTTGAAGATTGTTGTGTAGCTCTACATTCAGTAGTTAAATGACCCACAATTTTGCATTTAGTACAAAATTCAGGGAGTTTAGTGAGAATTACTCCTTGAGAAAAAGCTCCATACCTAGTAATTATCCAGAATTTATTAGGAATTGTTTTAGCCAAATCAATCTCAATCAAGACTTTCGCATAATATCCACTCTGGAATTGTAAGGTAGTTGCATCAACTTTGATTGGAATTCCAATTGCTCTACTGATAGTAAATAGGGTTTCTTCATCCCAATATTCCAAACTGAGACCCAGAAATTGAACCCATACCATTTCTTTAGATGTTCTCTGATTTTCAGGTCTGAAATTTGGACTCCAGTTTCTTACCCTAAGAATCTGATCTTGAACCTCCCATTTTCCAGAAGTAATATAAGTTTTATCTTCAATATTTGATAATTTGATTGTGAAAAATCCTTTACCCAGTGGAATGAGTTGATATTTGTCCTTTAACTTCCATTGATTACGAAGAATCAAAGAAGCATCCGAAAATTTAAGATGAACAAAATCTAAATGACCAATTAATGAAAACTTCCAAGCTTCATATCATGAATCATCCTTCTCAGTTAGCAAGTTAACAGATGGATGAATATCAGGAGTTTTTGAAAGATCTACAATCAAAGGATTCATTGTAGACCTAAAAAAATTCCCTCTAAAATTTGAAAATCAAGACGAAAACTGGAAAACCTAGCTAATAGTGGAGATGAAAATGATTGAAACACCAATCATTAGGAAATCTGAGTAAAGAAAACACCTGGTATAACAGATTATTGCCTTGAAAACGATGAAGTTTCGAAAGTGGAAACGAGTTTATCACCCGATTTGCAAAGCGTGACTCGCCCGATTCAATATATATTTGTGTTCAACTACAGAGAAAATAGTTCCAGAACTATCTTTGAACAAAGTATGAAACCCTAATTGTGGCAAGTGATGATTCAAGAGATGAAGGATCGACCAATATGGGTAGAGATATCGATCAACCAATGGGCATGAGGACCGACCATTGGTAATGGTGAGACCGCCTAGGCGGTGTATAAAGAATTGTCCAATTGATGTAAAGAGGACTAATCAAAATATGGATGATTAACCAAATTGAGGATTAATCAAATTGTTGATTAAGGAATTTGTGGCACCGACCGTCCATGTGGCCAAGAGGACCGACCGGCCATGGTGGTGCACTGGCCACCATGTTGACAACTGTCCATTCCTGAGAATTTTGGTGTTTTTTGGCGATCATTCAAGTATTATTTTGTAGTTTCACAAGAGGTTGATCTTGACTGAAACTCTCAATTTTGCTTCAATGAGCAAATAGGATTTTTGCTTAACCGTCCAATATTTGGAAATATTAAAATAATGATATTTTAATATATTATATGGTGTAAAAACATAATGGTTGTAGGACCACTTGCTTTGTTAACCATATGGTGAATTTAGCAATATTTGACAAGATATGAAAAATCAAGAGTTTGCTTGAATGAGGAAGTCATGAATTAAGGAAATAATAATAAAATAAAAAATAAATGGGAGGGGACCGGCCATGGACAAACGACATGGTCGGTCGGCCAGCCAGTGAGCTCACATCATTTTCTTTTTATTATTTTATAATTTTATATCTCTCCTTAGTTGATGAATTTTTCACATGCTCGTTCGTCCATGCTTTTGGGTGCTTGTTTGAACATTATTACTAAATACACCCACCATTTTCTCGGGGCTTACTCGGTGTTGGCCTGTATGCCCGAAATGTGAATATTCATTACTAATCCATGGGATTCATCCAGGAAAAGTCGTGAATTGAAGTAATAAATATTATGGTGAAAATAGAATATTTTGTAAGAATTCAATTGATGAAAATTAAAATGACGAGAATACCAAGTACACCACAATCGTTTTGATATCAACCTATATGACAGATACCTTGCGTGATCTAATATAGACAAAGACTATCAAGAAGATTGCAACCTCAAGGTATACACTTAGTATATACTACAAGTATGAAACTGAACCTAACTATAGGGATCAACCCAAGTGTTTTAATTAAGTACAAGTGCAATTACTTTATTATAACTACAACAACAATTATAATGTGAAAAGTAGAGCAAAAACACACAACAAGATTTTGTTAATGAGGAAACTACGGATGCAGAAAACCCCGGGACCTAGTCCAGTTTTGAGTACTCTTAGAATTAAGCAGCTATACAAAGACAACTACCAACTCCGTATATTTGAAACGAAGTAAACTACCCCTAGTTACCTAGTTTTCTCAGTATCCCTGCGCATACAACCAATATGGCCAACGCATGTGAATCCTAAGATAGAGTCTACTATTTTAAGTTGCTTCACCCGTCGCGAAGATTTCTTGCACTCAACTCCTTTGGATCGCATGCTGAAATAGTAAAGGACTAAACTGTATTCGGTAATTTCTCTCTCAATCTCAAGAAATAATTGAGTCAAACAAAGGCTCTTCCATTTAATCTAATAAACTTCTTTGTTTGGTTAGATCTACCAAGATCTAGTTTATCAATATAATCATATCTAGGTATACGAACTATCAGATTCAGATACTGAAGAATACCGCCAAATGATAGCTTCCCGATCTAATACGACTAGCAATAAGATGTCTATCAAAAAATAAACAAAGCTAAGTCTATTAGAGCATTGCTCGGTTAAACCTACAAGTTTTGCTATCTCAAGCTTGTTGTCAATGTTAGGTGATCAAAACTATATCTTGATTTCTAGTCTACTAAGTCAAGTTACGGATAGGTTAGAATTGTAGTTGAGTATCAGAGATCATCCTTGAAGACTGAAGATCGACGAAGACATTTTGGAGAACTTCTGTATCAGATATGTGAAGACTAAACCATTCTATTTTACTCGACATACCATCATTCTATCTATTGAGACTATGTCATATGACTTATAATATATTTAATAAAGAAGATGTTTCGAGTCAAGCTTGTCTTGTAAAAAATCTCGAAATATGATTTAGCGATTGGATGTTCAAAGTTCCTTAACAATATTAGTTCTATGAATTAATTTGTGGATCCATTGAAAATTGCCCATGCAAATGATTATATCACATGGGAATGCTTCAATCATCAAAAGAGATATATATGAACTTATTGAATTTCTACTCAGGGTAGGTTGGCGAACTCAGTTTGCAAACCATAGATATATGAGATTCATAAATACAAGAATGTTGGCAAACTCAGTTCGCAAACCATAAGTTCAGTCAGGAACAATTTCCGAACCTGGTTGGCGAACCTTGGTGAACTGAATTTTATAAGTTGGATTAATTGGCTAGCAGTTGGCGAACCCACTTCACAAACTGTGGTCAACTGAGTTCCGGAGTCTGGTAGGGTTGGAGAACTCGGTTCAAGAACCGTTGCACCCTGACTCGTGAACAAGCCTTGTGGTTCACGAGCAGTTGTACCAACTGTCCTGACAATGTTTAGCAGATGCTCAAAGACTTATTATTTTAATATGTTTAGCATTGCTAGAACTTTCTTAAACACTTCTAAGATTTCATTGATTTATTAAAACACTTAGGTGTTTGAATCATGATTAATTTCTTAGGTGTTCAAATGAACATCAAGTAGCTTTTAGTTCTTTGGCAAACTTGCCAAACCGAACAGTCATTATACACGGTTACTGAACTCGATCTAATAGAACCTATGTGTATAGTCTTCTATTGTAGTTTGAAGACCTATTTTGTTTGCTTGATTCTCAAGTTATCTTAGCTTGAATTCTAAGCTAACCATGGTCTTTGAAAACTATAAATAGAGCTGTTATGTCAACTGGGAAAATCAATTCCTGACACTTTATGTCCTAGTTGATTCTAGATTCACCTATATTGACCTTTTAGGTCTATGACTAAAAAGACTTCGCTTGGGGATTCGTTAATCCAGGTCCGACTATCTTTACCTTGATAGTTCATGAATCCTGGTCTTACTTTTCTGTTATCGAGGTTTTCACAATCTCTTTCAGGCAAGATAGATAGTTGTCACAAAGTTTCTTTATCTCATATTTATTTTAGTTGATCTTTCGATGATTTTTCTTGAGAGGTGGTTAAGAATCTAGGACGCTCTTCGGGAGTCGTATGTTCCGGATTTGTGAGGTTTGCTAGCTTACTATTGCAAATAGATTTCTGCACCTTGATCTTTGATATAAACGGAAATCAAATAGGCTTATCCATTAGAGGCATATTGGTATCAAAAGTCTTCACTTCGGCTGAAGCAACTCTTAGGATGTAAAGGACGTCAGCTAAGGGAATCAAGTACGTAGAACCTTGCGAGGTTCAAGAGACGTAAGGAGCGCAACTGTAACTAAATCGCTTGGAGGGTGGATTTGGTCTCAATTACATTCCAGTCTGAAGTCTGATAGTAGGTTAGTGTTTGTAGCGGCTTAATACAGTGTGGTGTTCAATATGGACGAGGTCCCGGGGTTTTTCGCTATTATGGTTTCCTCGTTAACAAAAATTCTGGTGTCTTGTGTTTTTACTTTTCCGCATTATATTGTTTGTATTTATAATTAGATTTACATAGGTTTGTACGTATTCAATTTACGTAGACAAGTTCGCTTAGTTATAATCGATTACGAGACTAGTTTATTGTAGAATTCTTATCTTGAAAGATAGATAACAAGTTTAACAACTTGGCAGAATTCCGATTGAATTATTTGTATACGACTATATTAATCTTGGATATTGATTTTTGAGATCGTCCAAGTACTCTGCTTAACAATCAAGTTCACGGACCTTGTGTCTATATACATATTGATTGAGTAGAGGTTGAGATATTGACTCGATACATATTTTCAAGGATCATTAAGCTGGTCTTCTTGTGATTGTGTTATGTTTTGTATGTACAGGTTACCGAATGAAAAAGTTGGGTGTATTTGGTATCCCCTGCGTTTTCAAAGTCGGATCCCAACCGATCAAGTATGTGCACGAAGTAAATCACAAAGATAGAAAACCAGCAATAGAAAACCGTGATGAGTTTGCTCTTGAAACGCTAAGAGTATTCACATATTTTAATTAAGCAAACCATTCATTCAACAACTAGGAATAAAACAAAGTAGGTGTTCCGATTACAAGAAAATGTAAAGTCATTTTGTCCAAATATAAAGAAACTTTTTTCCTAACATAAAGAACCTTAGTATCTCATTCGCGACCTCGGCCCGACTTTATTTAGCACCATCGCCTCATTAGCTTTCTTAAGATCCATCTCCATGACTACGGGGCATCTTTAGTTCAATACTTGCTCGATTGAACATTTCGGTGGCATCTTCATTATCAACATTGGTAACAAAGTCAATATTCTTAGTTTATTCTTCAACAGACAGAGGCTCTCATCTATCTCTTGCACAACACATCATCTTCAGAGGGGTCTTTTAGTTGTCTTTCTATTTATAGTCAAACAACAAATGATCAGTAATCTTATCCAATAATCTACATAAATCTTAAAACAATAAGAGAAACACATTACTTATAAAAATATTAAGACTCGTAGTTGGGTCTTTCACGGTGTTCTTCTTCTTTTGAGCAGGTTGAACAATTTCTTCCCGGATTACACGAGGATGAGAAGAATAAGAGTACCATGGCATATAATTATCATGAGTTTCATGATCATCAGTCACAAGTTCCAAAAGACTCACATCAACTCTACGATCACACCTCTCATCCGAATGAGAGTTTCTGGCTTTGGAGAGTAAACTACCTCAATAGTTTTTTGGGACGTGTTGTACACCTCCATTTATACTTTAAAGAAAGGTTCATCACAGGGATTGGGTTCTTCTTGAACATAACCAAGTTGCTACATTACTCAAGAAGAATCATATATTGAAAATCCATAATGGAAAAACAAGGTAATGATGTAAAAATGCCACTCCATCCAACCTTATAAGTATGTGGTCTTTTCTCTCTATCCTATATGGATCGAAGATTACCCCATCCACAGTCATGTTGTCCAATGCAACTCGTATTTTGATCAACTCTGGAGGCGTATCCTTCTCCTGATAACCGATGAGTTTGTACTTGCGTTCTCTAGGTTGGTCATTCGAAAAATCATCATTGATTTCGATGTTGGAATTGGCCTTGATCAAGGAATGAAGTGTTGATATATCCAACTTTATGCCAACATAAGTTATGGTAAGAAAACATCATACAAAAAACTAACAACACAATTTGGAGAATATAAATGATAAGTCAATTGAATTACCTAGAATAGACTTAGATTCTCATTAATTTTCTTATTGAGTTCCCTTGATGCCTTTGTCAACTCTCCATTCAAGTGGCCAACCACCGTAGTACCCCATGAATACTTATGCACCTCATCTAGGGGACACAATAATTGGAGATACTTTCCCTCAACCTTGTTTCTGGCATTATCGGGGAAGACATAGCTGGGAAGGATGTATACAAAAATAAGCGATCGAGCAGTTGTTCTGACTTACACTTCACCCACGGTTCCTTCATTTTCAAAAATATCAGCGATCCCACTGTATGTGTCCCTCAACATCTTTAGATTAAGCTTTTTTCTTCTACGAACTCCCTTTATCACAAAAATAGACTCCGACTTCTTTTCATCCTAACCAAATAAGCTTTTAGTCAATTTGTGAAAATTCTCTTAGGTAATATCATTTTCGTATCCATCTTGAGTAGATTTTCCATCAACCTCGAGGCCTAGAATTTCCTGACAGTTGTCGGGAGTCACTGCCATCTCACCAGGTAGGGAAGAGCATTATATCCGTCATAAAACCTCTCACAGAATGCAGATATGACGACTTTGTCATACTCAACAATTGAATTCTTCACCGCAAGCCACAACCCAGAGTTATTGACAAGATATGTCACAGCCTGACATTCCTTCTTTAATGGCCATTGCTTCATAAGAGTATTTGAAGCTTGACACCTCAAATGACGGATGACATTCTTATGATCCTATTTTTGGTTCCATAAACACACAACATAATACGATAAAAAAAAACTCAAACACAATATGAATAGAAAATTATAGTAAATATACTAAATAATAAAAAGTGAGATTAAGATTAGTTACAATCGTAGAGTAGATTTGATACGTCCACGAGTCTTGTATCCGAAGAGCACATGTCCACCATATTCGGGTAACCCAAGGAGTGGGTCACCTAGTTTTTCAGTCTTCTTGATGAAAGGGAGCGGCATGTGGCAATCAATAGGTTTATTAGGTTTCTTACCCTTCTTTGTCGTTGAACCTTCTGCTACTTGTTCAACCCGAACCCCTTTTTCTAGACGATTACCTTCTTCAAGAACTTCATTTTCTTCATTATCTTTTCCAAGAACTTCACCTTTCTTATCATCTCTATCATCTTGAATCCCATCGTCATCCTCATCATCATCATTACCTCATCCACTAGCTGGAATTCCTTGATCATCGTCATCCTAACCTCTTATAGCATCCGAAATTCCTTGATCATCATCATTACCTCCTCTACTATATGGAATTGATGGTCTTCATCAATTTCATCAGAATTACTTGGTTCTTCAGGTAACGATGGATCATCCCGTTCACGGATTTTAAACGTTTCAGGCTCCAAAAATTCCCCTCTAAGTGTTGCAGTCAAGAATGTGTCACCTATGTGAGGAGGTTTTGAAGGAGGAGTAGCATGTTTCTTACCTTGCTTGACCTTTTGGAGCCTAAAGAATAACATGATACACAAGAAATTAATTAAATTTTACATATACAAACTACAAATTCAGAAACAGTGATATTGCATTGTAATTAGTTAGCAAGGTCGATAGTCAAAAATAATGACAACTAACTATCTAATGGACTTAGTCGTCAAGGTTATAGTTTCACAAACATGACGACCAATAGAAAAAATGGACAAAAGAAACATTGGATTTTGGCAGTTCTTGGTCGTCATGGTCGAAAATGTATCAAATTGATGACCATATGATACAGGTGTATCCCTACTCCTCTTAGGAACTTAGTAAACCTCAAGCTAAGTTGAGGGAAGAATCCTAAATTAGGGAGGAAACCTTATTTGGGCTGAATTCCTAATTAGGAAGAGTTTTATTTTAGGCAACACTCTTAGTTTAGGAAATAGATTCCTAATAGAAGACCTTGTCGGCTGAGTACGAGGAAAGTCTATAAATAAGGAGGTTTTGTTGTTAACTAGACACAGACCTAAAGAAATCTTGTAGGCAAATACCTATGTTATTGTCAAAGTCAAGCTTTAGCAAACAGTTTAGGGTTAACTAATGTTTAGAGAGATTGTGAGCGTAACAAAGAGAGAATTGCAAATCGTTTTCTTGTCCATAATCTAGAGAAGATATATTTCTTCGAATTACTACTTGTGTTCTGTTTTCTAAGTTTCTGTCTATTATTATTATGAATTCCGCATTTATCATAATAGTTACTAAGGTATAGAGATCATACGTATCAAGTTGGCATCACGAGCAAGGTTAGTTTCTAGGGTAAATCCCTGTGGTTTATGGTTTTCACTAGATCTCTCTACATAAAGCTTGGTGAGGTACTCGAGAAGCTAGAAGACGTTAGAAGAACAAAGGGATCAAGGATGACGAAGTCAGATGATGAACCTAAGCAAAGCGAACCACAAACTATGGAAGAAAGGTGGCTACGTTACAAACAGACATGAAGTCGATTCAAATCACCCTTGAAGAATTGACTAAATGTATCCGTTCTCATATACCCAAGCCGAAGACGAATAAAAAGATTACACCTTCACCTGAAGCTTCGGAAGAAGAGGACGAGGAAGAAGAAGAAGAAGAAGAAGAAGATGGAGACGAAGAAGATGAGAACGAAGAAAAGAATAAAATCGAGTTTCTTAAAAGTACTACATCAACTAAACTTCATGGTAAGAATCTGAAAATTGATTTTCGTGTTGATATTCCACTTTACGATGGGAGTGTCGATGTAGAAAAATTGGATGATTGGATTGAACGTCTAGAGAGGTATTTTTCTTTCTTTGAATATGGTTCAAAGGAAAAGATTGCTTCCACGGCATTGAAGCTACAAAAGCATGCTCTAACCTGGTGGAAAGCTTATCAAAGACAAAACCTAGGTAAGGGAGTAGTGTCGTGGAAAAGATTCAAGGCAATTGTAAGGAAACAATTTTATCCGGTTGGCTACCTTGAGGAGATATTTTTCAAATTGTACAACTTGAAGAAGTCATACAACCAAACCGTACAAGAATATACTTCGGAATTTCAAAATCAAGCTATGGTTTTGGATTTAGACTTGGAAGATCATGCTATCTATATGAAGTATATTTTCGGGTTCCATGAGTATATACGGAAGGAGTTGAAGATGTTTTCAGTTAATAATATTGCTGAAGCAAGTATACAAGCTAATGCCATTGAAGGTAGGCTTAAGAAAACTGATTCAAAGGGAACTACTAAGGGAAAATCTGGAGGTACCACTGTAAAAGGAGGTGAAAGGAGCAAATAAGAAGGGAAGGCTAGTGACAAGGAAGGTTTGACTTGCACCCATTGCAAGCAAAAAGGTCACATTATCGACAAGTGTTGGGTAAAGAACCCTAATTTAAAACCCAAAGGGTTGCAGAGAAAAGAATCCAAGAAGGCAGCACTAGTCGCCCAAGCTCCGAAACTAGTCCAAGGACTAACTGAACCCAATTCAAAGCTATATTTTATGGCAGGAGCAAAGGAAGGACCTTTAAAAGATGACCCTAGGAAACGACTCTTCACAGTGAAGATGCAAGTTAAGACATCATTAGTTGATGTTGTTATTGACCCTGGAAGTAAGAAGAATTTACTTTCACATTCTTTAGTACATAAGTTGGGTTTGAAGACCTTCAAACATCCGAAACCTTATCCTTTAGGGTGGCTTCAAAAGTAAAGAGGGATATAGGTTCGAGAACAATGTACTTTCAAGTTTGCTTTTGATGAGTCATACATTGACGAAGTTACGTGCGACGTAGTTCCTTTGGATGTTTGTCAGGTGGTACTAGGTAGTCCTTACCTATAGGATAGAGATGCAACTCTGCATAGGAGGGAACAAAAGTACACCTTCACCAAGAATGGAGAAAGTTTTGTGATTCTGGCTATAGATTCTCCTCTTGAGGGAGAAAGCTTGATCACAGCCACTCAGGCTAAGCGGTTGGTGAATGCTAGCACAAAGTCCATTCTCCTTGTGATCAATTATCTTGAGGAGCAGCCGAGTAGAGTTTGTTTGGCAGCTTTGACCGCACAACAAGAAGATGACCTAGAAAGGTTGAAGTTGAAGTATAAGGATTTATTTTAAGATGTCACGGGATTACCGCCAAAGAGGAGTGTGGAGCATGAGATCATGTTGACCGGGGAGAGTTCTCTACCTAATGTAGGTCTTTATCGCACGACCATTGAGGAATCTGATGAGAACAAGAAACAAGTCCAAGAACTTCTAGAATTAGGAATAATAGTGCCAAGTGCTTCACCTTGTGGATCAGCGGTGTTGTTGGTATCAAAGAAAGATGGAGGCTAGCGTATGTGTACTGATTATAAAGCATTGAACAAGATCACTATCAAGAATCGTTACCCTCTACCTAGGATAGTCGACATGATGGATCAATTGAAAAAAGCTCGAGTCTTTACAAAGTTAGATTTCAAATCCGGATACCACCAAGTGAGAGTCTGAGAAGATCATACATAGAAGACTGCTTTCAAAACCAAACAAGGCTTGTTCGAATGGTTGGTGATGCCTTTTGGTTTGTGTAACGCTCCATCGACGTTTATGCGTTTGATGAATGATTTGCTACGACCTTTTATAGAAGATTT
>JAJJMB010013238.1:273605-364256 GCA_023531105.1 Papaver atlanticum | reverse complement strand
AAATCTTCTATAAAAGGTCGTAGCAAATCATTCATCAAACGCATAAATGTCTCTGGAGCGTTACTGATTGATGCATTTATGTGTCTAATATGTCTTAATTGTATATATTGTTAGTGCTCGATTTTGTATTTGTTTTGTTATTTTATGTCTTTGTAGGTATTTATAGAGAAATAAGCTCTTGTGGCGAAATTGGTTCGAAAAGTAGTGTTTTACACCCCATTTTGGGAATGTACTAAAGGGACACCGGAACTGGATAAGGGGGAGGTCATCTTCTTAAATTCAAATTTCATTTTGGCGGGAAATATTTTTCAGCAGCGTGTTTCTCTGGCAGATTTTTCGATCGGATTTTGGATGGGTTGAGGTAGACTCAATCGCTGAAACTTCATGGGCAGAATTGATATGTCCTAAAGAAGTTATTATGGGTGATTTGATCGATTAAATTTGTCTGAATAATCATGTGGAAGAGAAAACAGTGACCATAAGTTTCACGGATATTACACGAGTTGTGAAGAATTTAAACGTGTAATTCACGTGCTTGGAAGACTTAATCGACATTCTGACCAGTGAAGAAGGTATAGAAGGAAAGAAATACAGCTGCAAACGCGTGGAGAAGCTAAAACAGGAAATTATTGCCGTGAGAATAAAAATAATAAAGAGAAGAATTTTTGAAGTTATGGAGGAGATTCGATGCATCTTTCGGGTATAAATAGGTTTCCTTAGTACCATACAAGGGGTAGAGAGAGTTGGGAGCAGTTAGGAAGAACCACAGAATCGAGAAATCAAGTGGCAGAAACACTCCATTTTCTGCTGTTGTGAAGAACACGAAGAACATAAGACGCACGCCGAACCGTCGTTTTCCAACAGTGACAACGACAATTGCTTGTGGGTCGTATTGCTACAGTGACAACAACACTTCAGTTTTATCCTTCTCTGTAATAGCTCGGTTTGTAGCAAATAAAAGTGTTACAAACCCGGTTTTATTGTTTTTTTTCCATTTCATTATTGTGAACACCATTTTTGAGCAATAAAGATGAATTTTGAACGTGTTTCCATGATGATGAGCTAATTCTCGCGTAACCAAGGCACGGAGGAAGCTATTTATGCATGAATAATTGGTAACTATTCTATTTTTCTCTAATTTGTATTTTATAATTCACTCAATCACTGCTTTGCAGAATTTTAATTGTTTGCATTATTTTCTTAATTAGTTGTGATTCAATTAGATAGGTTATACTTTGTTTAGATAATCTATGCTTAGGGAATACAATTAATGTTTGAGAATATGCCTGATTATTTGTGAATTAAGAAATAAGAGATTTAAAAGATAATTAGAGTTTTGGAATTTTTACCATCATTCATTCATGTGTAATAGTGGAATCTAGTGTCTTGGTTATTTTCATTCTTGAAATAAAATTGGAATTAGTTTTCTCTATTTTTAGCTTAAATAAGTCTAGAATCAATTGCTTTCACAAGTCTCAACGAACCTTTTACTACAACAAAATTGAAAACACATCAGTTACACAAACCAAAAGGCATCA
This sequence comes from Papaver atlanticum, assembly GCA_023531105.1. Lineage (NCBI taxonomy): Eukaryota > Viridiplantae > Streptophyta > Magnoliopsida > Ranunculales > Papaveraceae > Papaver > Papaver atlanticum. The sequence goes on along the minus strand of JAJJMB010013238.1, from coordinate 362,718 downwards.
CCAACCATTCGAACAATCCTTGTTTGGTTTTGAAAGCAGTCTTCCATGTATGATCTTCTCGGACTCTCACTTGGTGGTATCCGGATTTGAAATATAACTTTGTAAAGACTCGAGCTTTTTCCAACTGATCCATCATGTCGTCTATCCTAGGTAGAGAGTAACGATTCTTGATATTGATCTTGTTCAATGCTCTATAATCAATACACATATGCCAGCCTCCATCTTTCTTTGGTACCAACAATACCGTTGATCCATAACTTGAAGCACTTGGCACTATCATTCCTAACTCTATAAGTTCCTGGACTTGCTTCTTGATCTCATCAGATTCCTCTACGGACGTGCGATAAAAACCTACATTAGGAAGAGAACTCTCTCCGGTCAACATAATTTCATGCTCCACACTCCTCTTTGGCGGTAACCCCGTGACATCAGAAAATAAATCCTTGTATTTCAACTTCAACCTTTCAAGGTCGCCTTCTTGTTTTGCAGTCAAGGCTGTCAAACAAACTTTACTTGGCTTCTCCTTAAGAGAACGGATCACAAGGAGAATGAAATTCATGCTAGCATTCACCAAACGCTTAGCCTGAGTGGCTGTGATCAAGCTCGCTCCCTCAAGAGGAGAATATATAGCCCGAATCACAAAACTTTCTCCATATTTGGTAAAGGTATAATTTTGTTCCCTACCGTGTAGAGTTGCATCCCTATCCCATGGGTAAGGATTACCTAGTACTACCTGACAGACATCCAAAGGAACTACGTCGCATGTAACTTCGTCAATGTATGACTCATCTAGAGAAAATTTGAACGTGCACAATTGTATAACTTGTAAGCCCCCTTCTTTTTGAAGCCATCCCAAAGGGTATGGTTTTGGATGTTTGAAAGTCTTCAATCCTAACTTCTGCACCAACGAATTTGAAAGTAAATTCTTCTGACTTCCAAGGTCAATAACAACATCAACTAGTGATGTTTTGACTTGCATCTTCACTGTGAAGAGTCACTCTCTAAGATTATCTTTTGAAGGTCTTTTTTTTGCCCCTGTCATAAGAGAGAGCTTTGAATTGGGTTCCGTTAGTCCATGGACTTCTTTTGGAGTTTGAGCGACTAGTGTTGCCTTCTTGGCTTCTTTCCTCTGCAACCCTTTGGGCTTTAGATGAGGGTTCTTTACCCAACACTTGTCGATAAGGTGACCTGTTTGCTAGCAATGGGTGCAAGTCAAACCTTCCTTGTCACTAGACTTCCCTTCTTCTTTGCTACTTTCACCTCCTTTTACAGTGGTGCCTCCAGATTTTCCCTTAGTAGTTCCCTTTGAATCAGATTTCTTAAGCCTGCCTTCAATGGCATTAGCTTTTATACTTTCTTTAGCAATATTATCAACTGAAAACATCTTCAACTCCTTCCGTATATACTCAAGGAACCCGGAGATATATTTCATATAGATAAAATAATCTCCAAAGTCCAAATCCAAAATCATAGCTTGATTCTGAAATTCCGAAGTATATTATTGCACGGTTTGGTTGTAGGCCTGCTTCAAGTTGTACCACTTGAACCATCTCTCCTCAAGGTAGCCAACCGGATAAATCTGTTTCCTTACAACTTCCTTGAATCTTTTCCACGACAATACTCCCTTACCTAGGTTTTGTCTTTGATAAGCTTTCCACCAGGTTAGAGCATGCTTTTGTATCTTCAATGCCGCGAAAGCAATCTTTTCCTTTGAACCATATTCAACGAAAGAAAAATACGTCTCTAGACGTTCAATCCAATCATCCAATTTTTCTACATCGACACTCCCATCGTAAAGTGAAATATCAACACGAAAAACAATTTTCAGATTCTTACCATGAAGTTTAGTTGATGTAGGACTTTTAAGAAACTCGCTTTTCTTGTTTTCTTCGTGTTCTTCTTCTTCTTCTTCCGAAGCTTCAAGTGAAGATGTAATCTTTTTCTCCGTCTTCAGCTTGGGTGTATGAGAACAAATACATTTAGTCAATTCTTCAAGGGTGATTTGAATCGACTTCATGTCTGTTTGTAGCGTAGCCACCTTTTATTCCATAGTTTGTGGTTCGCTTTGCTTAGGTTCATCATCTGACTTCGTCATCCTTGATCCCCTTGTTCTCCTAACGTCTTCTAGCTTCTCGAGTACCTCACCAAGCTTTATGTAGAGAGATCTAGTGAAAACCATAAACCACAGGGATTTACCCTAGAAACTAACCTTGCTTGTGATGCCAACTTGGTACGTATGATCTCTATACCTTGGTAGCTATTATTATAGAGGCGGAATTCAGAATAATAATAGACAGAAACTTAGAAAACATAACACTAGTAGTAATTGAAAGAAATATATCTTCTCTAGATTATGAACAAGAAAACGGTTTACGATTCTCTCTTTGTTACGCTCATAATCTCTCTAAACAGTAGTTAACGCTAAATTGTTTGCTAAAGCTTTCCTTTGACAATAACACAGGTATTTGCCTCCAAGCTTTCTCTAGGTCTATGTCTAGTTAACAACAAAACCTCTCTATTTATAGACTTTTATCGTACTCAGCCGACAAGGTCTTCTATTAGGAATCTTTTTCCTAAACTAAGAGTGTTTCCTAAAACAAAACTCTTTCTAACTTGGAAATCTTCCCAAATAAGGTTTCCTCCCTAATTTAGGATTCTTCCCTCAACTTAGATTGAGGTTTATTAAGTTCATAAGAGGAGTAGGGATACACCTGTATCAACGACAACTTGATATTCACTTGACAATAGTTACGGTACAAGACCGATTGACTATAGGATCAAAGTCAAGTGATTAGGATTAACGTACAAGTGTAATTTACTTTATTATAATAAGACTATTAAAATGCAAAAGTAAAGTAAATGACACAACAAGATTTTGTTGACGACGAAACCGCAAATGCAGAAAAATCCCGGGACTTAGTCCAGTTTTGAATACTCTCTGAATTAAGCCGCTATACAAAGAACATAATCCAACTTCGTATAGTTGAGACCAAGTAAACTACCCCTAGTTACTTAATTTCCTCAGTATCCCTGCGTCTTCGACCTTTTGGTCACGCATGTGAATCTCAAGACAGAAATCACTATCTCAAGTTGCTTTACCAAGTAAAGTCTTTATGTACTCAACTCCTTTTGATCGTATTCCAAACAGTAAAGGAACAAATCTGTTTGGTAACCACTTTATTCAATCTTTAATAAAAGATATGTTGAGTCATTGACCAAGGCTCTTATGTTTAATGTGATAAACTTCTTTGTCTGGTTAGATCTGTCCGAACTTTAATTACCGAAATAATCAATTTACGGATTTGCAATCAAACGATATAGAACTCAAAGAGAAACTATAAAGTGATGTCGATTTTATCAACTATATAATCACAAGTCTATCAAAGATAAACAAGATTTAGTTGGATCCCAGTAGAACAAGATGTGTGCACAAATCACGAAATACGAAAACTATTAAGAAAAATCTTCATGTTTTTAAATCTTCAATTGCCTTCTTAAAAAACATGCACAAAAAAAACTCGAATCCTCTTGTGATCAATCACGCACAGAATGGAGTCTATTAACAATGGATTATAACATATATCTTTAGATCTAAAAACAGTTCTGAAGATCTCGTTGATACTTTGATCTAGTTTGAGTGACCTTTATGTCAGAAGAGAAGACTCTCAAGAATAATCAAACTAGGTGCAATCAAAGTTTCAACAATCGTTAGTCAATCAAATCAATAATCGAAAACTAAAATAACAATGCAATTATCTAGTTTCTCACCAATGGTGCTCGTAGATCTTTTTGATCCCACATAAGTCTTTAAACGAGCAGTCATAAGATATTTTGCCTAATTAGGGTACTTTCCTCTCCGGATAGACGGCTCCACCAGAAACAACACGAATGGAGTTTTCCTGGCTCTTAGGATAGTTTTCAAGAAATGCAAACTCAGGTATTTATAGACCAAGGTTTTTTGGACAATAAGGAAATTCCAAAACCGAAAATATTCTCAAGATATGCAATAAAATACCTAATTTTGGTTTTCCTATTTCCAATTAATGTCAAACAATATTTCTGAAATCTCTCTTAGAAAAATTATATTATTAGTTTAGCATATTAACTGATATTCCTTTTCTAGAGTATATGCTTTAATTGCTGGTAATTAAAACATATAAAATTGAAAATCATAATTAAATGCTTTTTAATATTTCGGTTTAGGATCACCTTGAGCACCAAGGAATATCTTTGAGCAATTAATGATAAGAATGATGCACATGTTCAAATAATGTCGACATCTAGAAGTTTCCTATCTTAGCAAACCCTAATTCTAAATTCACATACAACATAAAGAAATATGTGAATATTGGAAACTCGGTTTTGCTCTTGGGACCGGTTCGACCATGACTCCCAAACTAAGTTAGGATCGGTTATACCATGACTCCCAATATAGGTTATGACAGGTTATACCTTGCTTCCCAATACTAGTTAGGATCGGTTATACCATGTCACCAGATATAGGTTATGACCGGTTCTACCTTGTCTCCCAATACTAGTTAGGATCGGTTATACCTTGTCACACAATATAGGCTTTGACCGATTCTACCTTGATTCTCAACATAAGTTAAGATTGGTTCCACCTTGTCATCTTGCATTGGTCATCTGATCGTATTTTTTTTATAGTGGTAAGAAGGTTGTCGTTCACTCGGACTAGATGAGATTGATTTCAGATTCAATAAACGAAAATACTAGTACTAGAAATAAAGAAAATATGTACAAAATATGTCACAAGATGAAGAATTTACTGGGACTCAAGATTTCACTGTTTTCCATATTCAAGTGGTTCAGAAATTGATCTTAGGCAATTATAGCTCTAAATAAATAAATAAATGTCACAGGATGAAGAATTTACTGGGATTCAGGATTTCACTGTTTTCCATATTCAAGTGGTTCAGAAATTAATCTTAGGAAATTATAGCTCAAAAAAAAAATATTAACTATATTCTTTGCCAGAGTAGATTTCATCAAACATTAGTTGTATATTGTAAGCATGAAGCATCAAAATTACCTAGAATTAAGCACGCGTCATCAAACAAAGTCACAAATAATTAATAGAAATCATAAATCGATGCAAAAAGTAAATAAAAGAATTAATCAAATTACCACATTTGCGAAATACAACTTCCTCCGTCGTCCCAGTGTTGGGGTTTAGCTCCACATGGTGAAAACTCAAAAAGATAACTCATAACTCAAATGGTGTTTTTATTGAAGAAATTTTTGAAAACAGAGATTTTCAATGGTATAAGGGTGTTGCAAAACCCACTATAACAATGTACGATAGAAGAGAAGTGATGTAATCATTGTTCAACCGTCGCTTGAAAGACTGTTGCAAAACTGAGAAAAGACCATGGTTTATTAACGATAGTCTTTCTCAGCCTTATGTTCTCCGTGTTTTTTTCTTCGCAGCAGCAGAGAAATCTTCTCTGCATCTCTCAAACTCACTCTCTAGCCTCCCATAACTCTCCATAAGTCTTATCTGAGTCCCTTCAACCCTTTATATACTCTCAGGATCCCCAAAAATACTCTGAATATCCTCCATTGATTACTTTTATTATCCACGACCTGTTATGAAAATACTTGCGATTTTTATCTTCTCCACGTGTTTTGAAGCTGCCAAATTACCTTATTTATCTAATTCACGCTCCAATTGGTTGCTAAAGTCTTCCAGACACGCGCAAATCCCTCTGAAATTCATGCAATCCCGTGAATATCTCTTCCGGTGAACGTGTTGCCCTGTTTGCTTCTTGCGAGTTATCTAGTCAATTTTAACCGAAACAATCAACCATACCATGCCTGTTAAGACCAACCAAGTTATCCCAACAAATCTCGGCCATTGAATCTCCTTCAATCCTGTCCAAAATACGAACCCTAACTTTGCCACTTGACTGCATATTTTCCCGCCAATTCTGAATTCAAATGAAGAAGATGTATGGTGCCCCTTATCCACGACAGGGGTCCCTTTAGTAGCTGTACTGGGGGTGCCCTTAATAGATCGGTGGGTGCCTTTAGTAAATTTTCAGGGGTAACTTTAACACTTTGGGGTGGCCTGAGTACTTTACTGGGTTCCTTTAGCACATTTCTAGGGTGCCTTTAGTAATTTTCTCCGGGGGGGTCCAAATACTACTTTTCGAGCGACTTTTTCCTTAAGAGTTTATTTCTCCAAAAACACATGTGCACACATAAAAACGTCATAATTAATACAAAATTTGAGCACTAACGATACATACATTAAGGATAATTTAGACATAAAAATGTGTCTATCATCATCCACATAATCTTCAAAGAAAAAACCGAACCAACATACTTATTGATTTCCCCTTCGATTACGAAACAAGCTCGTACATCTACTTCCTTAAACCAATGTAATAATACATAGTTTCCTAGGATGAAATCACACCTATATCCCACACATAACCAAGTAACTATATACGTAAATTATGTTGATGTCGTTTTCACGAAGTTCAAAAGATAAGCGTCATACTTCGTAATTCAATATAATTCCTTGATACTTTGATCATAATGCTATGACCAAGTCTAATCACTAGAGTGTTATAGATATAGCTTCGCATGTTATGTTTTCAATATAAAGCGACTTGAAAGATATCTCAGGAATGGAAACAAGACAAGTAAGTATCACTAACCTCAAGTGGAAGGATGATGTCTTCGTTATAGTCGTTACTTCTTCACATTCTTCAGAGTAATACTTGTAAGTCTCAACATTCTTAGACTTTCTAGTCTAACCTAAATGAATTTGACTCTAGTACATTTAATCAAGCGGCTCTAGATGGGTTTTGATACTAAAATATGACAACTAAACTTGACATACCAACGCTTGGTGGGTTCAACCGAGCTATGCTCTAAAAAAGAGACTTCTTCTGGGGCAAGATCCTAGACAATCCTAAAGGTTACTACCCAAAAGCCAGGACTGTTATGTGTAAGCCCAAGGATATGGGAGGTTTGGGGTTCATGAATATGGAGCACTTTAATAGTTCAATGATCACTAAAATTAGTTGGAGACTAGAGAAAGACAAAGACTCTCTCTGGTACCAATTAATGGATATTAAATATTTGATTGGCAAAAATATCCTCAACATGGATACAAAACCTAAAGATGGAGATTCTTGGATATGGAAAGACATTATGGAAGGGATAAACAACATACAAAAACATAGCTCTTGGAGAATTGGAAATGACAAGAAAATCAAAATATTGAAGGATATCTGGATTCCTACCATTCTTTCTAAAGTTCCTAAACCTTCTAATTTCCCTTCTGATCTCATTAGGGTTGAGCATCTCCTCTTACCAAATGGTGAATGGAATGCCCCTCCGATTAATACTTGGTTCAACTCGGTCACTGCTCAGGCAATTCTAAAATTATCCCCCAAACATGGGAAGATGATAAAATCTTATGGAATCTCACTGAATCTGGAGATTTCACAGTCAAGTCTCTTTACAAAGCAAAGATGGATAATCTTTATAGTAATGAAATCCAGACTAACAACTGGAAGGCCTTGTGAAGCATGGACTTTGCTCCATTTATAAAAAAAATTCTACGGAAATGTGCCCATGGATTCTCCCCACAAATGCTAAAACTGCTTGTTAGAGCATAGCTCGGTTGAACCCACCAAGCGTTGGTATGTCAAGTTTGGTTGTCATATTTTAGTGAATCAAAACTCATTTAAAGAGTCGTTTGATTATATACTAGAGTCAACTTCGTATAGGTTTAGCTTGAAAGTGTTAGGATATGATACTTACAAGTATTACATGAAGACTTGAAGAATGTGAAGAAGCATGGAGCTACAACAACAACATCATACTTCCTCTTGAGGTTAGTAATATTTTACTTGAACTATTTCATTCCCTAACGTATCTTTCAAGTCGTGCATATTGAAAACATAACTGCGAAGCTGTGTATGATACTCTAGTTAGACATAGTATTAAGGAAGACAATACGAGGTTTATTGCTTAACCATTAAACTTTGTATATAAGACATCGACATGATCATATGAATGCTATTGTGATTATGTATGGGTATGAGTGAAGATTTCATCCTAGGAAACAATGTTTTACATTCGTTTAAAGGAAGTAAGTTCATAAACTTGTTTTGTGAATCGAAAGGGAAATCTCTAGGCTTATTGGTATTGTTATTCATTGCAAATCTATTTTGAATTACCAATATGTGTGTTTAGTATAACCGCTCATAAACTTGTTTATGTATCTTGGTAAAACTATTCACAAGGCCTGACTTATGTATTGGTATGAATTTTATTAGTGAAACCGATCTTAAGTAATCACTCAAGATGGTATGATCGATGCCTTGTAAATAGCAACTTTTATCTAGCCATTGGGGAGCCGATCCTAGTAAGAGGTGCAACAAATTTACAAGAGGGGAATCGATCCTTGTAAGAGGTACAACACGTTTTTAGTAGATGGGGGAACCGATCCTATGAACATGTGCAATAAGTTTGTAGTTTTGGGGGAACCGATCCTATGGACATGTGCACCAAATATAGGTAATTACCATAAGTTGTGGGGAACCGATCCTAGTACCTAGTCAACCGAGTTTTGGTAATTAGCGTGACTATGCACAGTACTCACATGGAGGTAGAACCGAACTTGTTTTGGTAGAACCGTTAAACCCATGATTGGTGATTTGATAAGATAATCAATCACATAGTTCTTGGAAGTCAGATGACCAATTCTAAACTTGTTTGGAAGTGTGGCAAATCGTTTCCAAGATTGTAAGTATGGAAAAGGACTTGAAAAGTAAAGATGTCGACATACTTTGAACATGTGCAGTAACTCTTATCATTAATTGTTCAAAGATATTCCTTAATAGCTAAAGGAGAATCCCATGATCGAAATAAATTGAGAATCTTTTAATTAAGGTTTCTTAGTTTTTATATGCTATTTAATTTCCAGCAATTAAATGCATATCTTTAGAAAATAATAATTAGTAATGTGCATTTACTTATTATAGATTTTTCTATTGGGATTTCGGTCAATATTTGGACAGTGCATTTCCAGGAGTTATGAAAACCGATTTTGTGTTTATTGCATATCTTTGAGAATATTCGGTATTGGAAATTCCTTGGTGTCCAAACTTCCTTGTCTATAAATATTAAAGTTTGCATTTCTAGCAAACTAATCCTCAAAACCAGCAAAACTACCTCAGTTGTGTTGTTACTGGTGGAGCCGCCTATCGGAGAGGAAAGTACCCTAATTAGGAGAAATCTCTTACGACCGCTCGGTTTAAAGACTTTTTTGGGATGGAGAAGCTCTATTAGTACCGTTGGTGGGAAACTAGATAATTGCAGTTTATTTTAGTTTTCGATTGATTTGATTGACTAACGGTTGTTGAACTTTGATTGCACCTAGTTTGTTTATGCTTGAGAATCTTCTCTTCTGATATAAGATTCACTCAAACTAGATTGAAGTTTCGACGGGGATCTTTAGACTGTTTGTAGATCTAAAGACGTCTTGTGATAATCCAACGTTAACAGACTCCATTCTGTGTGTGATTGATCATAAGAGATTCAAGTTGATTGTGTGTAGGTGCTGATTGAAGATCAAAGAAGATTTGAAGACAAGAAGACTTTTTGGGTTCATAATCTTTGGTGTGCACAATACTTGTTTCGTCTGGAAAGGGATCCAACTATAATCGGTTGATCTTTGTGATAGATTGGATTGATTATTTGAGTAGATCGACATTAATACACTTCTTTGTGATTAATATTATTGATTGCGTAGTCTAACAATTACTTCGGTAGTTGTTGAGAGATTGATCTAAGGACCCGACAAAGGAGATTATTGGTTAAACGGAAGAGCCTTTGTCAGACTCATATCACGTTATTTGAAAAGAGTTGTTACTGAACATATTTGTTGTTGCTTTACTGTTTGGAATACGAATCAAAGGCATTGTTCCAAGTGCGTGACTTACTGCAAGTTGGAGGCACAGGGATACTGAGGAAACTAGGTGAACTATAGGTTTAGTTACTTGGTCTCAACTATACGAAGTTGGTTTGATTTTGTATAGCGGCTTAATTCTGAGAGTATTCAATTCTGGACTTGGTCCCGGGGTTTTTCTGCATTTGCGGTTTCCTCATTAACAAAATCTTGTTGTGTCATTTATTTTTATTTTCCGCAATTATAATTGTGTTTATTATAATTTAAAGTAAATCGCACAAACGTTAATTCCTATTTTACTTGATAGACAATCCCTAGAGTTTGGTTAAGTCCGAACCTATTATCAAGTAAACATACTTCGTTGTTGTATTGTCTCGATCTCGTATCCATAGACGATCACACGAAGTGTGAACCGATTAGTTGTATTGTCTCGACTCAGTCCATAGATAATCACTTTCGGAAAAGGACTTATAGGTGGAAAAGTTTTAGATTGAGGTATATTTGGGTACCCTCGTCTTTTCACTGCTAGCATCCTCCACTACATTGATCATATTTATAAGATATGCAATAGTAGGGAGGAAACTGTGACTCACATGTTCCTAAATTGCCCTGCTGCTACCTCAGTCTGGCAATTACTGCTTGGACCATCTCATGGAAAGTTTGATTGCAACACAAGCTTCATGGATGGGTTAAACTCTTGGTTCATCTCTGGAACTACTAACACTAGCAACAACATTTATGCAACTGCTTGCTGGTACATCTAGAAGGCTAGGTGTGACCTCATTTTCAATCACACTCAACCAAATGCCAGACACACTACTCTTAGTATCCAGCAGCATCTGTGTAATCATAACAAGGTTCACCACCTACAAGATCATATTCTGAATTCTGATCTTCACAATGAGGATTATGGGATTATAATAAATGATGACACTGCAAATTACTCTCTTGGTGTTGACCAAAGAGGGGAGTTTGGCATAACTATCAAAATTTGCACCCTACAGGATCCAGAAACTCTAGTATACTTCACTGCACTTACAACTTTGGATTTTGCAGGAAACACCATTGGACTAGAGGATATCTAGTACACAATGGAGAATGGGGAGCAATAGGAGGAGCAGACTTAGCTTTCGATTGGGTCAAGGGATTGCAACACACCAACGTTGAAATTCAAGCTGAATCCATGAAAATCCTAGTCCGTTTCACTATGCTCTGCCACAGTGCATTCCAAGGCAGATTCCACCTCAGCTATCATGAAAGAAGTAGAAGAGAATTAAATGCAGACAGTGATCAGATCTTGCAATTTATTCTTTTGTTGTAATTGGACTTAAAATTATCCATAGACTTCAAAACTTGGATTCGTTTAGTTTAGCTATGAATTGTAAGAACTCTATCCCCGGAAGTAGTGGTGTTTCAATGGACGCTGGCTCCAGCATGTACTCCCCTTAAGTTGTTCACAACCTAAGTTTTTTCTATTAAAAAAAATCAATTATTTTAGTAGGCCTCGATCGTACCAGATTGCTCGAGAAGCAGTAAAGATAAATAGAACAAATGAAAATACTTGGTGTTAGTTGGTCATGGACCGCTAAGATTTTATTTTATTTTTTGATGGGAAAGGTTACTTTCATTAACTAGCAAATATAGTACAAATGATTTACAAGTTCAGATTTATCAAATACATTAGAAAGGATGCTAGTTTTTTGAATTTTTTGATTTAACCGAGTTGACATGTGCTGAAGGTTTTTAATCCTTGCTTCCTTGGCGATGTAGTCTGCAGCAGAATTATACCTTCTAGCGAGATATTTTAACTGAGCTTGAGGGAGATCACTCAAAATTTTCTCAGCTTCTTGTAAAGTGTTTTCAGCTTCCCAAGAACAATCTTTGTTTACCTTATTGATGATGTCTGCCAGATCTTTGCAGTCAGTGACAATTGAGACGCTTGACAAGATATTTTCTTTTAGCCAAGTAACTGCTTTTAGTAAGGATTTTGATTCCGCTTGAAGAGCCGGCACAGCCCAATCCGAACCTGCTGATAATTGCATGAAGGTCTCGTGGTCCACCGAGTATAGTTATACCACCCACCACCACAATAACAAAGTTCTAAAGACAACCTCAACAACAACCGTTGGATTATTACCATGATACCCATGGCACTCGGCCAATAATAATGGTACATCATGCAGTCAAACACGCCTTAGAAAAAAAGCAAAAGAGAGAGTGAAAGATCAGGGAATAGAAGAGAGAGAAAGTAGTGAGAGAGGGAAAATGGAAGAAGCAGCAAATAATAGTAACAGTCCGGCTCAACAACAGCAACAGCAGCAGCACCAACAACAACTAATGAAGATGCATAAACAACAGCTTCTTTATCAACATTATCAACAACAAATACAACAACAAAATCAATTCCCAAATCAGAATCAAGCTATTTCTCGATTTCCATCAAATATTGATGCTCATTTAAGACCATTAGGAAGTCTTCAACAGCAGCAGCAGCAGCAACAACGTTCAATTAATCTTCAGCAGCAACAGCAACAGCAGCAGCAAATACAACAACATGGTTCAAACCCTAACCCTAATTTGAATGTCAATGTTAATCTGCAACAGCAGCAGCAAAAAGTAGTAAGTAGACAAGGGCAACAAGCAGAACTAGAAATGGCTTATCAGGATGCTTGGCGGGTGTGTCACCCTGATATCAAACGCCCTTTTTCTTCCCTTGAAGACGCATGTGAAAGGTTTGGGTTTCTTCTTCTCCTTTTAGGGTTTTATCCAAGATTCAGACTTTATTATGTTAATGTGTCTCGTTTGTAATTGATTTCTGATTTCAGAGTGAAATCCACGGCTCAATGTTGAATTACTTGATAGAAAACATGGAGGGAAAGTGAATTTCTGGAACATAGGTACCAAATAGGCCTCAGTTAGTTGTACATTATTACCAAGCTTGTAACTTTCCAACAATATTTTAGGTCTGGCATATTGATCAGGACAAAATAATTAGGTATTTCCATTCTCAACACCCATATATCATAACAATGATCATCATTACCTTCTTTAAACCAATCTTTTTTTGGTATTTACTGTCTTACATCACAGAACCAAACAAAATAAATTTTTAATTTTAGTTTATAGCAAAAAAGGAAGAAAGATGAAACTGAATATAGATTGTTGATTGCAAACCTGTGGTTTACTAAGTGTCAAACTCTGGGTGCTCTTAGGATATATACAGCATCAAACAATCGGTATTTTTCTAATATTTAGGTTGACTGATCATTTGTTCATTCAATGCTCATCAAGTGGTTACTTAATATTCTTCCGGAGTCTGACGCGAAATAAATTAAGATCTTAGTTTCCTGTCTTTTGCTCATGTATATCTCTAAATTGGTGTCTGGAATTCCAAATTTGCCTCGATCTTGGATGCTTTAACATATACCTGTGGCGACAAGGATTTGATATCATTTTGTATAAGCTCAACCTTGTTTCTTTGTTTGTGTTGTTTACAATAATATATTTAAGCAAGGAACAGGGCAGGGTATACTAGAATTGATACTGCATTTGAATAGAGTTGGGATTGCAGTTTTAACCACGTTACTGAAAATAAAGGAGCTTGATGAGTTCTGAATCTTTTGAAGTGTTGTTGGTAAGAGTTTAAGGCTTTGCAGTTTTGAGACTTTTGGTACCTTGGGTGTTTCAGCAGTCTGCAGTTTACTTTTCAAACACTGATTGCTTCCATTCTCTTTATTTTTCGTTTTCTTTTCCTAATACACAGTTAAGAGGAATGAGGATATTTTGGCAGTTACATTTCACAGGGAATATGTAAGGCTTACGTGAAAATTAGGTAATGAGAAATTTATATCCTTGATGGACTGACCAAAGATGGGGGGTAAAAGAAGTAATAAAGCCAACTTTGGCGGTAGTTCAGTCGAATCTCCGTGAAGTGGGTGTTTTCAAACCTTGGAGAATATATTGGATTATCTTGTTGTTCCTGTTCTAGTCTAACCTGATGTAGGCCAGATTTTTCAAATATCTATTGAGAGTTAGTTCGTCTGATTTCATTCAGTCACAACATTGGCATCTCTCCTCGGAGTTCGACACTCGTAATTTGGGTTTGTGAACATTTTTCGAGGGATGTTCCATGTTACCTGTGAAACCGAACTGATGTAGTACTGAAGATATAATAAAGAGTTGAAACTAGTTTCTTAAATGGTTGTGATAATTCTAGCTTCTATTCGTATTCATCGCATCACGTCCCTCCTCTCCCAAGACAATCCATTCCATCACTTACTCTTTAGGTAAGGTCTCTGTAGCGTGTCTCAAATCGCATCTCTATGCGAAGCTGTTACTTAGTATTCTGGTATTGTTTCGTAGTTAATGTTGACTGAAATTTGTTTTCCTTGAGATTTATAGGGAGATATTCTTAGTAGTGTGCCTGAACCAAAGATTGGTGGTAGGTTGCTATTTGTTTCCTCGGTTAGATGAAGTGGTCTGTTCAAGATATGCCGTTATCTACTCTTTGCAGGAGTATACAACTCTGGAAATTGGAATGGACTCCTCCAGAATTAACTCTAGTAGGATACATGTATATGTGTATTTATCTTTTTCCAGGCAGCGCGGGAATGCATGCATTGCATTGATTATGTATATAGCCATTTTCCACCTTTTGATCCATGAAGTAGAAAAACAGGTTTATGAGCCGTTTAGCATCTCCTCCCTGTATCCTCTTCCTCTGGCTGAAAGCCTGAGAGGTTCGTCAAGGTATAGCTTGTTGTATATCCGAAGGAAACATTATGTTTCTACTCGAATATTTTGGTTGGCGTCAGCTATGATGCTTTCTATTTAGATTCTTTGCTACCTAATGGAGTTCAATGAAGTAAAGCAACTAGTTCGCTTGAAGGTTCTTTCGTTTATACGCTGGTTGGATAATAATCTGTTCCGAATTGATATGCCTTGAGGGTACAGTAGGGGTGGAACAACTTTATTTTTCTTAAAATGCATTAAGCTCTAGAACGAGTTCAAAATTAGGTTGCTCGGCTTTAAATGTTTGGATGCTGTAGTAGATATTAAACCCTGGCTTATCAGGTTTAACCTGTACACCTTGTTGTGAAAGAATATATTGATGATGCAATTGTATTGAACTGTAGTCCATGATGTATTGGTCAAAGTAGGGTCCAAACAGAATATTAACTCATGAATAGACGATCAAAAAAAATAATTTTACTTGCTAAAGTGACCTGAACTGCGACAGTATTTTCCTCGGTTGTTTTCTCTCTTTTATATCTGCTTTTCTCTGGTTGATTTATTTGTTTATCCCTCTTATGAATATTTGCAGGCTACTGCCTTACCACGTGGTGGCAGACTATGAAGCTGAAGAGGATGATAGAATCCTGGATTCTGATACAACAGGTCAGATGCCCTCCCGCTCCCAGCAATGGGACCACAACATTGCAAGTAAAGTATCAGAATTTACTTCTACTTTCGAGAAACAAGTCCTGGCCTTCAATATAATATCTCGTAAGCGAAGTCTAGGGGAGTTTCGGTCTGAAGAGAGATTGATGTTAGAGCAAGCCCTTCTACAAGATGAGAAACATGCTCTATTGGAGCTAAGGGCTGAAATTGAATCCAGAGAGAGAGCCAGTCGAGATGCTGCAGAAGCTAAAATGCGAATGGCAGCCATGGTTCAAGCAGAGCAAGCCCGTGTTGAAGCGCAAACTCATGTGGAAATGCTTGCTCGTGCACCAATGAGAGGGAGTGCTGTTGGTTCTCAAGCTGATGAAGGTTCAGTGGGGCATGAGATGTCAGGGCATGAACAAGTAGGGCACTTGGATGAGATGATTCATGGTTGGGGTAGTACACACAGAGAGGATGATGAACCATCAGAAGATTTTCTGAATGACGAAAATGAGCCTGAAAATGGGGACACCGGGATCCAAGACGAATGGAGGGAAGTAGGAGAATTTGATTTGAATACTAGGTAATTAAGCTTAGAAATCAGATGTGAAGTTCTCAAAAATTAAAATGGAGCATAACAAAATCTATTTTAATCAGTTCTAAGGAAAAGGTGCAGGATGAGTAGAGTGACTTTGGTCATCATTAACAAACAGAGCTCCAAATTCTTGATTGTAGATTAATTGATGTATCTGTATGTATGGATGTGATTGTAGGTTCCAGTGGCTCTTTAAATTTAAACAATGGTTCCTAGGGTGATTTCCATGTTTGGAGTTGGAGCCTTAATTGTTAATGTATCCATTTTCACCATTTAGGGGTGGATTTGATGTCATTTAGGGGTAAAAACATTTCAAACCCTGAATTTCTGTTCTATGTTTCTCTGGCACATGTACGCAGTAACAACAATATGCATATTCGAGGGTCCTTTTAGTTCGGGTTTCTTATGTATTCCGTAAATGTTTGCTGGTCCAATACTTTAAAATCCCAAATTAGTTGTGTCCATCGCAAGCCTCTAGAAAGAGGTTGGTTATGCCAAATCCAAATCCAAAGTCTTTTCCAGTAGCAAGTACTGGGTCGACTAGAGAATATCTCCAAAAAATATAACATAGTTTTTACGCCGGCTTGTCAAGCCTTGCACAACTTGCACTACGGCAAATCATCATGTATAAAGTGGCGTTGTGGGTTAGGTGCGCTCTCTAGTACTGTGCGTCTTTTGGTGATTGTGGGAAATTGCAGCCGCCGATTGCACGAAGAAATTTGGTGAGGCAGTTGCAAGTTTTGTCCGACAATATAGGGAAGAAGCTCAGAAGGAAAATTTGGTCGTTTTGCAAATTTGGACTAGTAGGAAGATGTTGCGCAAGGACAAATGAAGTTACGTGCCTAATCTCTATTATTGGGAGGCTTGGTGTAAGGCAGTCTCACTTGGGGAACTTGCCACCAATTGGGATGACCTACAGTAATTGTCTTCTTCTTTTTTACGGTTTATTACTAGAGTGCAATTATATGTGGGTATGTAGTACCCAAAGTGTCATTCAATACAGTTTGATTAAGAAAGGAAGTTGTCATTCAATACAGTTTGATTAAGGCAATCTCGCATAATAAACCATACCCCGTCTGCTGCTTGGTTTCCTTTTCCGTAGTTGTTATATATATGGCGCAGTGGGGAAATTTGGCGCGTTCTTTGCTTGATTTCCTTAATCATTTTAGCTATGTACCATGGTGGTTCGGGAAGAGCGATTATGAAACGAAGGAGGTTTCTTTAGTTTGTTTCGGATATAACTTTTGGTAAGTTCCTTTCTGTTGCAGTTCTGGATGCCAAGAGCATGCCCCATGTCTCATTTGTCAGGGCAGTGGTTATGCCTAAAGGGAGTGCTAACGCCATCACAGCTTTCACTTCTGAATCCCCGCAAATGAAGCCTGCGCCTGCAATTCCCGAATGTCCTCTGGCCGCTCCATCAGTATTGATCTTAATCCGGTGTATGTTAGAGTCGTCCCATCCTACCGGTATGGTTGTTGTTGTTCTGCTGATGCTTGATGGATTTACGGATGGTGGATCACCTGGTAACACTATAGGCAGGATTTCATTTTCCCAAATGTATTCTTGTTAAAGTTTGAGTGCCAGTTGTGCAATGTTTTGAGTTTGAATGCGTTAGGCTATATATTAGTTCCTTTCTGGCTATCTTCAAGGACCAGAAGAGAAAACAGAAATAAGTAATGGTTTAGGACGGGATATCCACAAAGAAATAATTAATGGTTTAGGACGGGATATCCACAAAGACCGGAAGAGAAAACAGAAATAGTTAATGATTTTGGATGGGAGATGGGGCATTTGTTTTCAGTAGTTGTGTGATTATTGTTTGGGGATTTAGCTGGTTTGAACCTGTATTTCGCCTGGTCAAACAGTCCAGGTTGTGCATCTCTATTTTCATTTTTCATATAAATAAAATTTCATCTTTTAACTCTCTTAAAAGGAAAACACGCCCCCTCGTCTTTAGGGGAAAAAAATCTGTAACAGTAACAACAATGTTTGGGACTTTGATTTCAGTTTGGGAGACGTCAACTCAACCCAGCAGAGAGAATCGACCTTTTGGAACTAAAACATGATCTAAGGAATATATACGCGACTTATATAACTAATGGATGTGATGTTCTTAATGGCGAATTTACTACAGGCAAGCTATATGTATAATTGGTAAATGAGTTCTCTGACTACAAACATCATTGAAAAGCTTTCGCCCACAAGCTACTGCCTCCTGGGGTATTATTCTTCGCATGGGCTACACTGCATCAGTCTATTCCAACGAGAGCTATGCTGTAGCACAGGGGAGTCTTAATTACATGCCAATTTATGCCCACTTTATATCAAAGAAGTGGAAACTACAGAACACCTTTCACTTCATTGTGATTTCTCTCGTGCGCTGTGGGACTATTTTAGCCCTTGCGGTTCGATGGGTTTGTGCTAACGACATGACAACAGTCGGAAGCTTGGAAATTTAGCTATCTTAAAGGCAAGTGCAAGACAGTTTGGCCGATGCTTCCTTACTCCATCAATGGTGCTAGACACAACATTATATAGACGAGATTGAGAACTGATAAAACAAGCTACTGTGTGGTGATCTTCTGAAACTTTCAAAAGGTTTCCTATTAGACAGGTTTTGTCTCAATGGGGATCTGCTTTAAAGGTGTAATCAAGCGATAATTTACTGTAATCAGGTACTCTCTCCTTTCTAGTAAATTCTCCCAAGTGCGAATACAGAACCGTTCTATAAATACACAGTACTATCGTAGTTACGTACTGATTAGCTATGACAAAACAGCTAGCTGGGAGAGCTAGCTTAGTAATGATCTGTACATGCTTCCGACGCGGTGCAATCTAAACCTATAAATCATCTTGATTAAGAAGGAACTCTATCTCTACATACCCATTTGAAGGAGGAGGAAAGCTAAAAGAAATAAACTGAGGAAAAATGGGTTGGTGGCTCGATAAAAAATCAAACAGCTAAAAATTTGGGAGCTTATTAAAAATACGGCGGAATAATGTTTACATACAACAGTTTTTTTTGGACCCACCCTCTCTCCTCTCTCCCAGGTTCAACGGGAGAAAAAGGTTTTCTTCACTGGCAACCATCTCCGGCTCAGATCTGGCCCTTTTGGGGCCGGATCTGGGCGGGATTTTCTTTCCCTTTTCTTTTCTTAGGTTAGATCTTTGTTATTAGTTAGTTTTTATCATGGTTTTCTCTTACTTATTGGTAAGTTTTGTACACCCTTATGGTGTTTTTATCTCCTCTATTAGAGAGGTTTATCTCGGTTTTAATGGCCGTTCTTGTGTTTCATGGGTTTTAAGATCACTTGGGATGTTATTCAACGACGAAAACTTCATCATTGTTAGCTCCGGCGACAGAATCTTTACCGGAATCTTCATCATCTATTTATCCGGCGACGGAATCTTCATGAATGATGTTTTTGACGACGAAATCTCCATCACAAGTTTTAAGAAATTTGAGCAAATCACTCCAACTTTTGGAGCACATCTTTATGAAGAAGAAAAACAAACAAAATGGTTGGAATACACTTCCGAGAAAAACCATTCTTCCTCCGACTTGATCGGTTTTTATTCATGCTTGTATTTGTTCTACACCAGTAATCCTTCTCACGGTATGTCTATTTGTATTTCTTAATTTTGATTTTAAACCCATTGTAACCTTGAACTCCCATTAATGAAAAGGTTTTTTGTATAAATATATATATATATATATATATTGGGCTTTTTAATAAACTGGCCAACTTTTTGAACTATATTTAAGAAACTGGCCGTTTTTTCGAATCATTATACAAAGTGGCCGAATTTGACATTTTCCATCCCGTTTTATTCAAAAAAAACGGGTAACAACAGTTAAGTGGACATCTGTTAGTTATCGTCGCTAGAAAAAGACTAAAAAGCCCCTACAAATTTAATTGTTTCCATCTGTTCGCTTCTCAATCAACATACTTGTTCCTCTGATAATAACTCGTTCTCACTGATTTCCGACAAAGACTCTCATCCAAATTCTCTTATAACTCATACCCATCCACAACTCGTTCATTTTCAGACTCCTATCAAAAGTTTCGTGTCCCATTTGATGCTAAAAACTTCTAGTAGCCACTGCCAAATAAACCAGGTAGAAATAAGCTTGATGGTTTAGGCATTTTATCAAACACTTGGTGTACGTTGGGCTGGTGATACAAACATGAGTATGTTGCCGATAACTAATACCATCTGTGTCTTCTTACTGCAACAATTTCCAAATTCGACAACAATCACATTTGTAACTCATTCCAACTCATAAAAAAAAAAGATTAATCTCATCCATTCGACCAACTCTTTTGTTGATTTCACATCCACAATCACATCAAGACTCTTACAACTAAAATCTGTATCACACCCATCCTTCCAATTCACTTAATTTACTCATTTAATACTTGAAACCAACAACATAACTTCTTTGCTCCCCTGTATTTTTGGTACCAACCAAACCCAAAAAAAATATATATATATATACTATTTCCCATTACAAGTTTGCACTCATGGCTAGCAGGCGGCAAAGTTGCCTCTTATTGCCATTGCATCCATTAAAAAATAAATTCACTTAAAACTCTTCTTTGTCAGCATCATAAATCCAGCACCGCAACTCCAATTTTTCTTCCCAATATTGCACATCATTCTTAGTCAATTTGTATCTCCATCGTAACTTCAAATGAATTTCAGAAATTAAAAACCCAAATTTGCCAAGAACCCTAATTAAGGAAAACCCCAAAATAATCATTCAAAAACCTAATTTTAATGAATTTAACTCAAACAAATATGTATAACTTGAATTAATACAAACTCATCGTCCCAAATTGATGGAATTTCAAAAAACTAGTTACGAATTTGATTTACAAACAAGAAACAAATTTTGAATAAACCCTAACATCACCTAATAAAGCTTAAAAACGAGAATCTTTGAAGAAGAGGAAGATGTTTTAAAGAAAGGTTTTTGAAGTAGAATCGTTAACGGAAGCAATTGATAACATTTTTTTCATGGAGGGTTTGGTTTTTGTCGCGGCTATGGGGACTGGTTTTTGGTTGCTATGAAGAAAATGTGAAAGAGAGCAGACGTAGGAAATGGGAGGAGTTATAAGGCGAAGAAAAGAGGGAGAGAAGAGAAATAATCTAGTAAGGATACACTTGTAATTTTAATATGCATGATTGACTAAATCAACGTGTTTGACCTCGGTGGTGGGTCCAGGTTAATACTTAACGGAAAGGCCACTTTATATAAGATCTTAAAAAGCTGGCCGGTATATTAATTAGGGGTATAAAAGCAGGTTATTATATTAATTTTCCCATATATGTTTACATACAAAAAAAAGTTTACAAACAACTATAATTAAACAATGGGTTAGGTGACATCACAAAATGCCACATGCCAACCAACTGTGCTGCTAGCTAGAGCGAAAATTTTTCCCGTCTTTAGCCACTTAAAGCCCTTAACAAAAACTGGGGGAAAAGATTATGAACATTTGCAACAGAAAATTAAATATCAAATTTCATGGACTAACAGACCGAATGGATGATGGAAGACGAGAAAATGTAAACACCCTTGAGTTACTGAATATGGCCATCAAAGAATAAATATGTTACAATAAACAGATGACAGATAAAGTCATTCATAGTTCATACACCTCAGTATTGCACAAATACAAAATACTATCATATCCCTTAATACTTAGCATCTGGAGAAAAAAAATCCCTGCAAACACATTTTTCAACATCAACCGTGGAGGCAAGCCACCACGTGAGAGAGTTTACCATTTGGAAGGTTACTGACAGGATTTGAGCACATAAGTCGTCTAAAAAGTAGAAGAAATCGTAGTTTCAGTTGTTTTAGGTCTCTGGGATTTCAGGAATATCAACTGATAACAAATTTCCATTTCTAAGTCGCTCTGCTTCCTCATAGGCAAAGTCAAGACCAGGACAGTAATGAAGGGGAGGATTGAACCTGCTGTCGTTGATGTCTTCTGGCAAGAATGCCCCGTTCTCTATCAGAAAGGTCACCGCTTCTCTGTTTCTTTCTTTTGCTGCAATGTGCAGAGGAGTCCCTGGTTTGACATGAAAAGGTGCCGACAGTACAGCAACACAATGAATCCCTCATTTAAAGAAGTAAAGAAGCAAGCACACAAAATTTGAGCATCAGCATAGTACAGCGTCACATGTCATATTTAGCTGAAATAACAAGAAAACATAACCCCACAATACAAAGAAAACAAAAAAAAAAGTGGTAATCATTTCTGTACATATGCTTTTGGATGGTCCAAAACAACCAACAGATGTTTATAAAAGAAAAGGTCTCAACCAAATTAAAACAAAATAATCCTTGAATTTGCATAAAAAGATTTTAAAAAGGTAAATTCAAGCCAACTAATCACTAAACACGAAATATATTCCCCAACTGTTGAAAAAACAAGAAAATACGACCAAAAAAGTGCAAAGAGAAAAAAGGAATGTGAAAATCACATCTGTGCAAATGCTTTTGGATGGTCATAAACAACCAATAAACTTTCATGAGCAATGTTAAAATCAATTTAAACAAGATAATCTTTTGAATTTGCATAAACAGATCCAGAAAAAAAAAAAAGTTAAATCCTAACCAACTATTCAATAACCCCGCAAGTAAAACCCGAAGTGCAAAAAGAGCAAAAAATGTGGAAATCGCTTATGTGCATATGCTTTTGGATGGTCAGAACAACCAACAGATGTTCATAACCAAGTTTTAAGTCAAATTAAAACAAATAATCCTTTGAGTTTTTATGAAGTGATCCTAAAAATTAAAAATATTATTCTTGCCAACTAATTGTTAAACATGACCATTATGTAGTTCATTGACCACAAGATTTTAGCCTGTAGTCGTAGGGTATGGCCCTTATGGGGGCTGAATCTTAGTTGAAGGCTGAAACTAAATTTGGATCCCGATGCCTAGCGAGACATCCATCGACATCTTATACTCTTGTCAAAATACAAAGTTGCAGAATGGCTAAAATGCAATACTGTATCAGTAAAAGGAAACGAGAAAAGATGAAGAAAGAAAGAAAAGTTCTAAAATGCAATACTGAATATCTGGACCCTTGCGGTTGCGGGGAATTTTCTAGGTAACCATTTTTAGCCAAGTAGGTGTTGCATCCATCCTTTATAAGAATCTATACAAATTATAAAACAATCTTTAAGGTAAGGTCAAAATTTCAACAACCATTATTGGACGGTTGTTCAAGTAAGAGGGTCCAACCTGACTTTGGTTCTTAAACTTCAAGAATGATCTATTTGCCAGCCTTAGATAGAGGTTTCGATATACTTACAACCACATGCACCCTTCATTCTCGCATCAATGTCAGCTCCACGCTCAAGCAATTCATCCATAACTTTGACATGCCCACCCTGAGCCGCAAGGTGGAGAGGGGTCACACCTTGTGCTTTAGCGCCCCATGCAGGGGTATTGACATCCATTCCTTCATCCAAAAGTCGCTTCACCTGTTTAGGAAATATGATAAGAATATAGACAATCAGTACAACACACTCATAGTCTAAAAAGCCAGGTTTTACACGAAATGCAAAGACAAAAGAATCAAACAGACGGTATTGCCTTATTCGAGTTTTGGAATAGATAAGATAAAAACCCTGTCTTCCACAACAAATCGCACAAGCATAAAAGGGATATTTAAATACCAACCGAAGGTAATGAAAATGAAAAATCTAGTATGTAACAAGAGACATGGCATAAATTTCTATTGTGCTCTTTAACCTGGGGTATGAGCCAGAAGAAGTGAATACTTAATTGGCCGACCAAAGGGAGGCCTTCTATGTGATGGGAAATCTGCAGCATTTCAGTCGCAAGGAATGTTCAGCCAAGTTTTTTGGTTTCATCAATTTCAGGAAATTAAGATGAAATTTTAGATAATCAATCAAATTGATGAAAGTTTTCCTTCAGATACAATCAAATAAACAAATTACCAGTTGAAGATTCTTCAAAAAATCCATCGAATCGATCAATTTCTCAATCATTCTAGTCCAAAATTGAATGAGTTCAATTTTCAGTTCTATCCTAAACCATTGAATTGATCGAAGTAACTTCCCAAAACAAATAAAAGTTCTCAAGAAATAAATACTAACTACTGGATCCGAAATTAGAACCAAATCATTCCCACAAATGAAATTTGTTCTGCGCAAGTTCGAGAGTGAACCACAACCACCATTTTCCTTCCAAAACTTCAAATTAACAGAAGACTGTCCTTATCTTTGAAACTTCTTATTCACTTTCCAATATCCATAATTCAATTTCTAATTGTTCAAAAGATTTATCAACCAAAAATCAAACTCTTTTACCAAAAATCACAAATAAACACTCAATATCAATAAGAAAAATTCACGAATCATAACCAAAACAACAAATCCAATCTTTAACAATCAAAGACCAGATATCTAACTAATTTTCTCAAAATATTCTCTGATAATGAATCTCTAAACTCAATTACAAAAGAACAACAACTTCTTCATTTCAATTACAATCTCTCTTAGTGTTGCAACCAATAATAGTTAAATACCCATCAAATTTAATCAGTGAAACATAATATTTAAAATTGATAAGTTTGATCGAAGAAAGGAGATATTTTGAATGCTGGGCTACTGTTGAAATGGGAGGAAAAGAGAGTTTCCTCCCAATTTTATCTGTACTTCTACTGCAGGAATAAGGAACGGCTTGAGAAAAGACGACAGAGACAAACTTCCGCATGAGGAAGAGCAGTAACAGTTTTAGGTTCTCCAAATAAAGGTTTCGAAAATATCCCTGGCCTTAAAAGTAAATTGGCCACGTGTGGATAATGCAAAAGGGTTAGGACTTAAGTAGGTGTAGTGAGGTAAATCAACAAGACATACACAGAAATGATGTATAAGTTATATGATGACTTCTTCTTAGTGAAGATTCATTATGGTACATAATTAGTTGTGATTATGGTATTATAAGCTGGCTGAATTCGTAAATGCAAAAGCATTTATAAGCAAATTAGCGCCATTCCGAATTATTTATGAATTATAAATCGTTGACCGAATATGCCGAATTCACATTTTATCAAACTGGATAACACTCGAGCATTTACGGTTCCGCATTTCTCCGAACACTTACTGGCATTTTAACGTTGTAAATGTTCATCAATTTTTAATTAGTTTTATTACTATGTGATTTGTAACTGGGTTTAATTACTCAGTAGTAACTTATTTATCCACATGATCTACCCCTGCCAACATTTTTATCTTTGCATGCACATTGCGCGTTTCCACAATCCAGTTTACAAGAAATAGAAGGTACAAGCATGCTTCAAAAAAAAAGTACAAGCATTGTTTGTGAAAATTGGTTAAAATGTCTCCTCTTAACATAATTTGTGAGTGGCAGTAATGAGTGAGTATCTTGCAAATTGTGGATGCCAAAATATTTTGATGATACGGTCCTAAAAGCTCAGTCTAAAAGTTTCATTGCGACAGTCTTCAATATAAATCAATCGGGCACCTTGTAGGATGTGTGACTTATTAGTGTTCACCATTACCAGGATCCTTAATCTATCTTGTAAAACAACTATTTTCATTAGGTAGAACTGTAAAGGTTTGACATTTTGATTAGGTCCCTTTCTTCGGTCGACCTCCCCACCGCAAGCGGTCATCTAGTAGATTAAACAAGTATCTTAAGGGGAATAGAGGCAAAGAGAAGAAGACTAAGTTGTCCACTATTAAACATCCGTCTAACAAATAAGCGTTCTAGACTTCTAGTAACCTTAAAGCAGCTCCAAAACCAGAGAAATTAGATTTCATTATACTAAATCTCAGTATTTGGGGTATAATTTATTAAAGTATAAGCTGTACACTAAATCATAAATCGTCTTTAGCAGCCAATAGAATGGCCAGATAAAACAAATATTCGAGAAAAATCAAGTTAAAAAGGTACCTCCTTTAGATCACCTTTCCGAGCACCAATGTGAAGCAAAGTCCAACCTCTATCATCCCTACCAACAGCAGATTTAAAAGAACGTCTAAACGACAAGTTTCGCCGTAGTGAACGATCTATTGGTTCACTCAGCATGATTTCCATCCAGGGTCTTATAAACCAAGCTTTGGTTTCAGCAAAAAAATTAAAAAAAAAAAAAAACGGTACAAACTAAACAAACCGAGAAAACAAAAGCCAACTATATTTTCTTCAGATAACGAAACTAAATATCAAATTTCAAAATGAAAAAAAGAAATTAACGGGAACCAAAAGAATGGTTGCCCATGCCGTAAGGTGCAAAAGGATTCAAACCAGGACCAAAAGCACGGAGATTTTGAGAAATTGAATGAACAGAAAGGCAGGAGAATTGATAAAATATAATCATAATTGAAAGAAAATTACAGCAATATTAGTACGAGAGAAACCCTAGATGAAAAAGGAGCTGACACCGCGAAAAAAAAACCTAAATTGGAGGATTTTCAGAAAGAATTGGGGAAGATATTGAAGGGAACATGGAAAATGGAAAATGAAACCCTAAATTTGATGAAACCAATCCTCTCTATCATCAATACGAGCGGCAACTTCTTATGTAGCACTATACTAGCGAGTCGACTCAGTGGGCCAAAAATCAAGCCCGTATTGATAGAGAACAGTTCAGTCCAGAACCCAGCGAAATGAATTGGTTAATCATAACCGATCCAAGAAGTCATTTGGAATATGACTAACAGTTAAACCAAAACTTCGGCTTGACTCTGGCCGCGGTGTTTTGACCATTGGTTAAACATCTTGAAATCACCTCCTTTGGTGATTCTTCTTCTCAACTTCTTCAGTTGATTCTCACGTCCTATGTTGATCTCATCCTTGTGATGATTCTCTCTTTAATTTCGGGAATTAAATCTCAGTACTTCATCTCCGGTGTGGTCACTTTCTAACCCACTTTAGTTTCATCCTGCAAACATCATCCTGTACTATATCTTCTCTCCATTTATTTCTCTTTTCACCCTACCTAATGGCTGCTTCATCATCACAGACACATGATTATGAAGATATAATTAACAGGATGTCTAATCTCCTGGAAAATAAAAATGACCTAACGTACGAAGAGGAAGATACTCCAGAGGAAACTTTACCAGATTGGAAAAGATGTTTAGTGTTCAAACTAGTTACAGGGAAAGGATATGCATTCTCTATTCTGAAAGAGATGTTGGTATAAGCTTGGAGAACATCTGGTGAGTTTTCTATCTCAGATCTAGGGAATAATATCTACAAAACTAGATTTGAAAATCTATGTGATGTGGAAGCTACATTGAAAAGCTCCCCTTGGGCGTTGAATAATGAACTGATGGTGATAGAAAGATGTGATACAGACCTCCTGCCTGAAGAATATGAATTTAAACATGTATGGTTTTGGATACAAATCCATGGGTTACCGATTAGTATGTTAAACATCAAGAAAATTTACGGTATGGCAAAGAAATTTGGAACTCCTCAAGAAATATCAGAAGAAGAGGCTGCCAAATGGGGAAGATATGCAAGAGTAAGAGTTAAAATTGATATCACAAAACCCCTTCCAAAAGAGATGAAGGTTACACTTGCTTCAAAGAAAATTCGCACCGCTCAATTCAGATATGAGAAACTACCCAGATTATGTTATTACTGTGGGTTATTTGGGCATGCCATGAAACAATGCCCTGTTCTATCAAAAAGCTTGGAAACGTTGAATCTAACACCAGGAGAGTTTAGTGCAAAAATGGAAGAACCGTGTTTAGCAAACTACTCCGATGAAATTAGAGTGGATTTCAAAGGCAGAGATAAAGCGGTAATTTCTCCGATAGTAATCCCGGCGAAAATGTGCAGTCTGGCCGTCCAGATTGGGGGACCAATCACCAGTAACAGATCCTCTGATGGTAATGGAGACAAGGAAGAGAACATAACACATGGCCGACAGCAAACAAAAGTGCAGGTTAGCAGTGCTGTCCCTCAACAACCACCTGCAATTTCAGAAATCACGAGTTCCATCAATGGGGATAAATCAAGGGTGGTGATTGAAAATCAAAGCGAATCAGCAAATGGTCACGAGACTAACTTATCGGACGTGAACACGTGGAACAAACGCTCATCACCAGCTGGAAACGAAAGACTTGTTGATTTTGTTTACCCACAGAATGAGACATCAAAGGAGGTGACTGTTCGAAGCAGTTCAACCCGAACCACTTCTCAAGCCCAAGGAAAGAAGAAGAACAATATAGTTTACCCAGCCCAATATTCAAGGTCCAAATTAACTGAAAACGGCAAGAGCATACCTAATCAGAAAAATTCTGCTCTGCAGATTGAAAACCCTAAATTGGTTACCGTTATTCAAAATCTCTCAACAAGCAATACTGATTCTGAGAGCGATGAAAGCCAAAACACTCTTAATTCTCAGTAAATTAACAAGGCAGGAAAGAAGAAACAAGGTCAATGGAAAAGAGAGGCTAGGAAGAGAAAGGAGATAAGCTGAGGGGGAGGGGGAGAGCTTATCAGGGAGGAAACGTACTTCTTCTCCAATGGAAATTGATCAAGTGACTCCTAATTCTAAACCGAAACTATCTATGATTAATTATGGTAATATGGGTGTGGTGGCTGCCCTAAATCAGCCACAAGCCAAATGTTAGTCTACTCTTGGAATTGTCAAGGGCTGGGGAATCCCTCAACAATTCGTCATCTAAAATCCTTGTTGAAAGTTGTTAACCCTAGCATTGCTTTCTTGTCTGAAACCAAACTAGGTAATAGTAAAGCAAATAGTCTTATTTCTTAGTTAAGTTATAGTAATCATTTGGTGGTAACATCTGTGGGTAGTAAAGGTGGTTTAATTCTCATATGGCATGAGTTTGTAAAGATTAACATCATTAAAAGTAATATCAACCTCATCCACTGTCAAGTCAGTCAGACCATGATGAAAACATGAGAGTTATTATGTGTTTATGGTCCCCCTATTAGGAGTGAAAGAAACAGCTTCTGGTCTTCTTTATCTGGCTATATCGACAGCTTATCAAACTCTTACTGCATTATTGGTGATCTTAATTCTATAAAATCTATGAAGGAGAAAAGTGGTGGTAGATATGACAACAATAACCACAATAGAGAGTTCGGCAATTTAATTCAAGATAAAGGCTTAATCGACATGGGTTATTGCGGACCAGCTTTTACTTGGACCAATAGTGCTATTATGTCAACTCCTATTTATGCAAGACTTGACAGAGTGTTATGTTCTCCAAATTGGTGGCTAAGTTTCCCTGAGGCCGCTGTTTTTCATTTGCCGGGACTTGGTAGTGATCTCTCTCCAATATATCTTAATCTTCATAGAATATGCAAAATAAAGAAACCTGGCAACAGATTCGAGTATTTCTGGACCGATCACCCTGATTTCAATGATGAAGTTCAGAAGGCGTGGGAAAAGTCTTGCGGTAACATAATGAAGAAGATTAAGGAAACAGGGAATAGTCTTGCTGCTTGGGGCAAGAAAACTTTTGGTAATGTCACCACAGCTGTTGAAGACGCAAAGAAGGAGCTTCTTGAGTTGCAGAAATTAGCTCATATAAGGGATATTAGAAGTGAAGAGGACAGTCTGAAGGCGAACATTGAAGAGCTAATGGAAGTGGAAATAAAATTATGGCAGCAAAGGAACAAGAATACTTGGATCCCCAACGTAGACAGAAATACGCAAATCTTCCATATGTCAGTTAAACAAAGAAGAAGAAAGAATTCTATAGAAGCTCTTCAAAATAGTAACAACAACTGGG
The DNA here is from genome assembly GCA_023531105.1 of Papaver atlanticum. Taxonomy (NCBI): domain Eukaryota; kingdom Viridiplantae; phylum Streptophyta; class Magnoliopsida; order Ranunculales; family Papaveraceae; genus Papaver; species Papaver atlanticum. The sequence goes on along the minus strand of JAJJMB010013238.1, from coordinate 333,004 downwards.
TCTCTGGCCATGACAATATCTCGAAGATGCTCATACATCACTTCTCCAGCAATTTCAAGAAATACCCTCAAGATCACATGGCTGCCATCAACTTCAGTTCTGACCACAAGATTACTGAAAACGACAACAAAGCCTTAAATTCAATCCCAACTCAGGAAGAAATCTGGAAAGTTCTCAAGAGCATGAGTTCACTCAAATCGCCGGGACCTGATGGTATGCCCCCTATCTTCTACAAAAAATGCTGGGACAAAATTGGAACTGAGGTAACTTCTCTTGTTAAACATTGTTTTGCATCCTCTAGTCTCCCAAATGGTCTGAATCATACAAATTTAGTCCTCATACCTAAAGTTAAAAATCCCTCTAGACCTGTTGAGTATAGACCCATTGCTTTATGCAATATTCTTTATAAGATTGTGGTCAAAATTATTACCCAAAGACTAAAACCTATGCTTGATAGGCTTGTCGATAAATCTCAGTCTTCCTTTGTGCCGGTAAGGTCAATTCTTGATAACATTTTAACGGACAAGGAACTAATTCACTCTATGAGTCAGTCTAATTCTGTCCTAGGTGCTTTTGCGCATAAAATTGACATAAGCAAAGCTTCTGATAGAGTTTCTTGGACTTTCCTAGGTCAGTGTCTTAGAGCTTATGGTATAAATGGTGACACTTACAATCTTATCATGAATTGTGTAACAACGGCCACCTTCTCTATTATTGTAAACGGTACCCCTGAAGGGCATTTTGCGAGTGGGAGAGGGCTGAAACAGGGATGCCCTCTCTCACCTTACCTTTTCATTCTATGTGCTCAGGGATTATCTTGGTTGGTAAGAAACATGGAAGCAAACTACATCTACAATGGCTATAGAGTTAACAGATGGTCCCCATCTATATCTCATCTAATGTTCGCAGACGATTTATTTTTCTTCGGCACTCTTGATGATAAAACCATTCATAGTTTGCAAGATGTTTTAACTGTGTATGCTAGATGGTCAGGTCAGCAAGCAAACCTTGAGAAATCGTCGATTCTTTTCAGTAAAGGTGTCAAAGAAGAAAGAATAAGTGAAGTTGCTGAGATTTTGGGAGTTTGCCAGATGAAAAGTAATGACAAATATCTAGGATTTCAGCTCCTAAAGTCAGCCCACAGAATAAAATCCTTCGATTTTCTGGAAGAAAAGTTTCTCAGCAAACTCGCGGGTTGGAAAAGGATACACCTCAATCACACAGGGAAGATGGTGCTGATAAAACATGTGTTTGGTCTGATTCCACCGTATTACATGGCCACCTCTCTCCTGCCAAAGAAGGTCCTTGCGAGACTTGACAGAATTATCCATAATTTATGGTGGGGGCATAATTACAACACAAGAAAGACACACTTTATAAACAAGATTAATCCTATTTAAAAAAGATTGGTATTAAAGTAATGGCAAATTAGTCATTACAGAAATTATATTGTTAAGAAGCTTTGGGTTTTACTTCCAAATGACCCTATTTTGTTTTATTACCTGACCCCTAATTAGTTTTGATATACCCCGATCCAACGTTAGTTTACAAAAGTAGTACAAGGAAACAAATAGAGATTACTTGTTCGCTAAGCATTATGATGAGCTTGAACGTGTCCTTTTGTTGTACTTACTATGCCAATGTTTATTTCCAAATGTTATCTCAGTGACATTGCTTGGTTTTCTACGACCGTGAAAAATTTAGTGCGAGCACCAAAATATGATTGGGGTATGCAATTTTAGTTGACCTTTACATCACCCTCGGTAAATGCCTAGGCTCTGCAACAAGCTTGAATAATGGATTTTGGAATTGTTGGAGGTATGAACCAGAATTCATTTTCATTGTTTTATTTATTATCAATTTAATTTTTGAAATGGTAAATATACTAGAGAAACAATGTTATTTTTTTCGGTATTGGTAGTATACGTACTTTAATGTTTGTGAACCTGAACTTCACAATGACACTGCTATTTTCCAGTCATTTATAAGTATGATCCGATAATTGAAAGTCTGGTCAGACTGATGATGGTCAAAACATATCGTGGTTCAAAGGATTCAACCACTGTGTTGAATAAGTAAACACTTTTCATGTCGTATTAATCAATTGACGGTATAAAAGTGTGATATGTACAAGTCTTGGTTTCGCAGTTTCAAGGCATGGTGGTGTAGGTTAAAGTCATGGTGGCATATGTACAAGTCATGGTGATATAGGTTCAAGTCATGGTGGTGGAGGTTTCAACTCTGATATTGGCACTCAAAGAAGTCAAAGAGGTCATTGAAGTCAATGAAGTTGTTTAACTACTCCAAATATAGTGCAAGAGACTCAACTAACACCAAGTGATTGAGGCGTCGACATGAAAATAAGTGAGATACAAACTCATGGTAGTTACTTAAACATGCCAGAAGCTTAGGTACAAACTCCTGGTGGTGGCTTGAACATTAAAGCATTTAGGCAATCTACTTTTTATATCATGTTTGTTATAATTGTATCAGCATTTCAACTATTTGTAGCTCAGATTCCGTTTCAAGGATTTGGAGATGATTCTTATTGTTCTCAACCATCATCTCATACTTGAATTGGTGAGTTCTCTGTTATGTTGAAAACCACTCATGAACCAGAATACATAGAGAAATTGATCTTTGGAAGTCCAAAAAATCAGTAGTATAATACATGTAATTTGATTTAAAGTATTTAATGTAATTGTTCTTTTATTTATTATTGATGAAAATTATATTAGAATTGATACTCAAATCCAAACTTGTTTTTACATTTCATTAAATTTAACATAACTGATAATTACATTTAAATTACACTAACTGTAACTATTACATCTTTCATTGATTTCTTTAACTTGTTGCAGCACATTGTTTCACTGTTCGCTTTAAGAATCTTATGATTGTCTCGACTATTGGAAGAGTTCTCCACACACAGAAGAAAAAAAAAACTATTTTAAAGCCCGTTATCATGATTTCTCGGTTAGCCGATCTTTATTTTTAGCTACCCGTTGGTTTTCTATGAACTCAGTCATGTTAAAACTAGAATGACATAATGAAATGTAATAATTCAGAATTGTTATAAACCATGTTTATTTACTAAGATTCCCTTGTGTCTTACATTAGGGTTTCTATGTTTCTTATATAAACAGAGCCATAATTCCTCGTATTCTAATAGAATTTCTTCCATCTTCTCTCTTTACTTTGTGCCTTCTTCTCTATTCACAAGACGTTATCACGCACCTAGCTCTATTCACTGAGCAATAAGATTGTTTTTCTAAACCTTTTTTTTTTATTTATTTCGGGAATCAATCCTTGTATGTTTATCGACTTATCTCTCTTAATACACAAAATAAAATCGCAATCGAGGAACAGTCGTTAGGGTTTAATCAAACAAGTGAAGTAATCATGATTAATACACAATTTATCATATTAGTTTCTTTTTTTTTTGTGATCGACATTAAGAAGCATGATTTACATTACCTTTCCATCATGTTTTCATGATAGATTTATTTTTACTATTTGAATCCGTCAAAGTCAAACTAAGTTATACTTATACTTTCACTGTTACAAAGATTGTATTATTAAATTTATTTATTTTCTCAATCATGGAATTACTTATCTACTGCATATACAATATCTATAATTTCACTTGAAAGCTGTAGGTAACTTGTTGGGATTCCTCTTCAGAAACTATAAAGGAAATTTTGTAATTATTTTTGTTTTCTTTTTCCTCACGAGTTATAATCAGGCCACTTATCTGATTTGTGATTGAGGCCCACTTATTCAGATTAACTTTGAGATTTCCTTGTCTTCCTCGTGACATGTTTTAAAAATCGAATAAACTATTAATTTCGGGACTTGTTGCACGTCCATACTATTTTTAGTTGTTTGTGTCTTTTTATTTTCCCAAAGAGTTGAAACTAAAAAAAAATATAGTCAAAATTAATAAGATAGACTACTCATACATGAGGAAGGCTATCTTCTGGCGAAGTTAGAATCCTAGTTTCATTGCAACATTCTTCGGGAAACGTACACTCCTTGTTTAGGCCACATAAGTTATATTTCATGTTCTAGCTGTTGTTGGGGTGATCACGACCACTGTGATCATGAAGTGATAATTTTTGATCGCGTATGTAACTTTACTTTGATTGTTTTTTTTTAATAAATTGTTCGTATTTTTTCATTTAAGCTATCTGTTCTAATTTATTATACAGTCATGTGTGGCTCTAAATAATCACTTTTATTATATGAGTCTTATTATTACTCATCTTGTGTCTATATACCGACGAATTTTCAAATCTTCGAATATCGTCTAAACAATAATGGTTATTTTCGAATTTTCGTCTCTTATCAATACCAAAGAGAATATGGTATCCATACATTGACAGTGATATCTACCAAGTTTGAGCCGCACATGAATTTGCTAACTATATGGACTTCAATTTTGTGACAATATATATAGATTTCTATTTTCTTACATATCTTGAACTTGATAATTCTCGAAAGACAAATTTCATAATGAGTATATGTCCAATACTTTACGAAACTTGTTTTTGTGTATGAGATGAAAATATTTCCGCCAAATCAGGGGGAGACTATACACTATCAGAAGTTTGTGTTACTTAACTTAAAAGTTATGTCAATTTCTCTCCCATCGTGATCAAATCGATAAAAGCAGGCAAAATATGATTGGTGTAAAATGTCTCATTTTGCTTTTATATAAGTTTTTGCCCCTTGAAAGGCAAACCCAATCAATATAGCAACAAATAGCATTTAAAATAAGCTAGAGATAGTACTTCAATAAAGTCTATCAAAACAAGATCCAAATTCTCATAGTTCATATCTCCTCATAGGAAGATAAGGAGATTATTATGCATGTGGGCGCTGGTACCAATAATTCTTTGAATTTTTTAAATATATGCATAAATTTGAGAATTGTGTGAGCTCGTAGTAAGCTAATTACTTATGAATATTCATTTATAGTAGCTACTGAAATAATAAAGATGGTGGTTGCAGATGAATATCAACATATGTGATTGGTTAACATATAATCCAAACTATGTTGAGTTAAAATAATTTCTCAATTGACACAATTTGGGATCCAAGACTTAACATCTCAAATTGTTGAGCCTGAAAATTATAGGTGAGTGTTAGTTACAATGATTAATGAGAGAATTGTGGTCATTGTAAAAACGATTTGAGGGTTTCATTTTTTTTCTCAAACCCTAGGATTGGTTCAATAGTATTTTTTTCTCCTTATATGTTGTATTTGGCGTGGTAGTCCTTGAAGGACTTGTATTGCATTTAAACAAGAAAAGTGGTCGGAGAACATATTAGAATTTGTAATTCGTGGTAGTCCTTAAAGGACTCGATTATTTCAGGTTTAACAATCTTTTATGTGTTTTTAGAAATTTGGTACAAAACAAAAAAAAAACAATCCGGATTAATAAGTTGATGATATCAACTTTATGAATCTCTTGAGGAATCTTTAAAACACCAAAATCTACGTTTTAGCAGGATAAATTCTAAATTTTTTTCTTTCATCAGGGGGCTGTTATAAACCATTTATATTTTCTAAGATGCCTTTGTGTCTTACATTAGGGTACCCATTTCATATATAAATAGAGACATAATTCTTTGTATTATTAACAGAATTTCTTCCCTCTTCTCTCTTTACTTTGTGCCTTCTTCTGTGTTCACAAGAGAAATGAAATTATGAATTATCACATGAGAATGTACGAGTAAAGTTGTATTTACTTATAGGGTGATGGATTTTGTACTGTTGGATGAAGCATCATTGGATGATCTGGACTACGTCAAGTGGTGCCAAGCGGTAAAAACTCCACCGCTCGATAGCCACTCCATCTCGACTGGCTAAGTGGTATTTGCCGCTTAGCAAGTTATATTTTCCACTTTGCAACACCCATAGTGGATGGAAAAAGTGACAAATCTTAAGATTTGCTATGCTCATAAGAACCTGAATCGACCTTTCAAGTGCAACACCCATAGTGGATAGCAAAAGTGACAAATCTTAAGATTTGCTATGCTTATGAGAACGTGAACCGACCTTTCAAGCATACTCATTACCCATAACCGCAATAACCCGGTCGTTTCAATTTCCCCCTTCCGAACTTTAGTATCATAGACCCTAAGAGAAAAAAATCTTCTCAAAATCTTAAGTTACCAGTTATCTGTGACTTGCCACTTGGCCAGCTGATTTTAGCGGCAATTTCATGCGTGTTCACTTTGGGAACCTGATAAGCACGTGAGTGCTACATTTTATACTCATATTTATATTAGTTAGGACTCAATATTTTGGCTAATAACACTATTTTAGTGTTTTTGTAGAAAATACAAGTGAATCCGATCACCGGGAAAATAAACGATAAAATGTAAATGGGGTTTGCGGAAAAAATCACCAAATTCATTAATGGCATCATCAGAAAGGGAGAACTTATTGGGCTGCCAATTTAGTATGCACCACTTACTAAGCCATGCCAGAAAGTTAAATGGGAGAAACAAGGAAATGTCACCGTACAAGGCAAGCATGTGCTTAAGATATAAAGTGGAGACGTGTCCTACCCTACCAGATTTCTTTGTGGTGTATGCTGAACCATACGAACAACATCTCTCTATCAAATAAAAAGAAACAAGCAGCTGGCGTTCATTTCTTTCACATGTGTTCGGGCGAGATTAAGTTGTTTAGAGAGATTTTGATGAGAAAACAATAGACTTGATTAAGATATGGTTCCAGTAGTTTATGCAATGGTGATGGTTCTACAACAGTAACGCCAATGGAATTTGAGTTCATGTTCAAATTGAACCTACGATGGAAATGCTAATGAGAAAGCAGGAGTTGGAACTGTTGCCGAGATTTAGATGCATTAAAGAATGGATTAGCAGCAAAAGAAAAGTTCAGGGAGTTGATAGTGGTCCTGGTTTGATTTGTATGGGCTGTTCGACTAAAATGAAGGTGTTGGTGCTGGTTTGTTATTGATCGAAATGGAAGCTGAGAAAGAAATGAGAACGGAAGAGGCTTAATGTAGATACCCCAAATTTGGGAGTAAGAAGAAGAACATGTTCAATGAGAGAACAAGGTGGGTACGAAGGAGCACTTAGGGATTGAGTTGAATGAAGGGTGCGGATGAATAGGCATTGATGCTGAAAGAGCATGTCGAGGAGTTAGTGAGTGCGCCTGATCCTCGACATGGTCAGTGCGCCTAGTCCTCGACGAGGTGAGTGCGTAATGTCCAAGACACAGACATTGGACTTCATGTAGATACCCCAAATTTGGGAGTAAGAAGAAGAACATGTTCAATGAGAGAACAAGGTGAGTATGAAGGAGCACTTAGGGATTGAGTTGAATGAAGGGTGCGGATGAATAGGCATTGAAGATGAAATAGCATGTCGAGGAGTTAGTGAGTGCGCCTGGTCCTCGACATGGTCAGTGCGCCTAGTCCTCGACGAGGTGGGTGTGTCTGGTCCAAGACACAAACATTGGACTTGATGAAGCGGCTTAGGGACGAGCAATGGACCAGAAGGGGATGCCTGCACGAAGAGATGGTCAGTGCGCCTGGTCCTCGATGAGGTGAGTGCGTCTGGTCCGAGACGCAGACGTTGGACCTGATGAAGTGGCTCAGGGGCGAGCAATGGATCAAAAGGGGACGCCTGCATCGGAGTTGGTGAGTGCGCCTGCACGAGGAGCTGGTTAATGTGCCTGCTTGAAGGAGATTGGTGGGTGCGTCTATCTACAGGAGCTGGTGAATGCATTCAAGGTGAAGGTGGTTAGTGCGCCTGGTGTAGGAGCTAGTGAGTGCGCTTGGAAGGAATGTCAAGACAAGGAAAGAGAAGGTACATGTTCTCGTTTGCCTAGGACTGAGCACGCCTTGAAGAAAGAATGCATGATAAAGATGAAGGGAAAGGTGAAACCTTTTCTTTAGATAGTCAACGATCAAGAATTGGAAATGGTGACTGCCGAACAAAAGACACACGTTAGCAACAGTGGGTCCCAGATGAGGCTGCCCAGAATCTATCGAGCAGGCGCCAGAAGCTATGTACTATCAACAAGGACACGTGTATGCAGATCAACGTACATGAATATTTCAAATGTCAACGTACGATGTCAGGCGGCTTAAGGGAATTTTGGGAAGCTATAAATACCCCCTCAAGAGGGAGACTTAGATTCATCATAGTTTTTGCTGTTTTTGTGTAAGATCAATTGTGTACTACTTTCTGGATCAGGGTTATTCTCTATCCATTCTTGTATAACCTAGGGGTTAACCCTCTTGGGTTTGTACCTTATTTACATTGGCGACTTCACTGACCTCTGATCCCAGAAATAGGACACTGATTATGGCAGAAACACAACCTCCGGTTATTACTGAAGGTGACGAAACACAGCGTACTGAAAACACTAATGGTGAAGTGCTCACCGAACTTCAGCATGCATTAATCGAATTCCAGATGACTGAAAGGCGACGCATTGAGCTAGCAGCACGCATTTCTACACGTACTCCACAACCTCGAGACGAAGGATCCTTGGGATATGATGGTAGGCGGGGAAAGTCTTCTCTACAACAAAATGATATACACCAAGGTGCGCATGGAGATCGTTCACCCATACGACACCAAGATGGACGCACCCCCCCCCCCTTGAACATCACTCTACCCCACAAAGTTCCACTCGACAAGACCACATGTTGGACGAATTAAAAATGGCCAAGTACATCGAAGATAGATATGGATTAGAAGCATCATCCAAGTCTTTCATGGTCCAATCACCTATCACAGCGGATGTAACCACTAAACCAATGACATCCATGTACAAGACACCTAAGTTCCCGCTCTTTGATGGTACCAGTAACGCAATGGAACACCTACATCGCTTCACCATGATGTTAAATGAACATGCATCTAACAAACATGTCTGCCTCAAATAATTCGGAAAGTCACCTATCACATTACCACAAAATAGCATTAAGACATGGGAACAAATGCAACAGTTATCCATGCAGAAATTTTATTCTAAACCAGTAAAGATTTCAATCTCTAACCTGTGCAAGATTCGATTCCGAGTTGGAGAAAAGAAGACGGTCTTTGTTAAGCGCTTTCGAATGGAATATTTGAGGTGTAACATCGTCATTCCAGAAAAAGAGCTGGTAAACATATGTATTGCTGCTCTACCACTCCAGACACGAATGGTATTGGAGAACGCTAGCATAGAGAACTTCGTAGACTTCGAAGAAGCATGCGCCCGAACCGATGCTACGAAAGAAGAAATTAGTGTTGAGAACAAGACCTGGCCACATACTGTCTCATACGCTCGAGATGAAGGGAACCAACGTCGTCGACCTTTCAAAGACAACGATGATAGAAGAGGCAAATGCCCAGCTAACAGTCTTGACAAAGAAGATCCACCAGAATACCCATGCTCCTTCAACCTGGTACTCGACTTGCTCAAAGAATGGATTCGCATAAATGACATCAAGTTGCCACCTCCTCCAAAAGATCCTACAGAACAAGACAAGTGTCACACATATTATTGTTTATTCCATCGAAAAGTTGATCACCCTACTAACGAATGTCGCACTCTAAAATGGCGTTTCCACAACCACATGAAGAAAGGTGAGATAGACTTGGATACCGATAGAGTTCAGACGAGCCCGTTCTGAAACCATCATGCGGCAATGTTCACCCATGAGAAGACAAGACAGTTTACCACTCGACATGTAGGTGGTGAAAGTTCACACAACCAACTAATTCATGATACTGAAAATCTACCCTTGGAGATTGTACAAGAGCTCCTGGAACTACGGGAGATGGAAGGTCGACGCCAAACACTCATTGCGCACATACCATCACATATACCAGTATTCACCGGATATGGGTTACTCACCGAGGGATATGGGCAAGGTACTCGAAGTTTACGCCATCAAGACACATATCAGGAAGACGCAGAGGATCACATACTCAGACACTTACAAAGGGAGAGCGTCCTGCATACACTCCAACGCACTCCACAATAACATGGCCAAAAGGGGACTCAGCCATATGTTCCTCAATACGTACCTCAGACAATTGCCCAAAGAGAGTACACTGAGCACACGAAGGCTCTTTACGAGGAGATACATGGAGCTACACACATTGAAGAAGGTTATACCTTTGACACACAGCCTGGTGTCGGTAACACCCAGTTGCCTCTTACACATGAAGTATGAAGGAAGCCAATACCAGTATATGTCGGGCCCCACAAAGCTCGCCTATTCGATGGATCAAGTAATGCGTTGGACCATATGCTTCGTTTTACAATAATAGCACAGAAGTACATGATGGATGAAAATATATGTATGCAAGAATTTGAAAAGTCGTTAACAGGTGACGCCCTCAAGTGGTTCATCATGTTGTCCAAGAACAATACCAAGACATGGGAAGCCTTGCAGTAAGCATTCATGCAAAGGTTTTACTCTAAGCAGACCCGAAGTTCAACATTCGATTTGCAAACAGTTCAATACAAAATAAGTGAAAAGATCCAGTTATTTGCCAAGCGCTTTCAAGCAGCATACGCGAAGTGCAACATACATATTTCAGAAAAGGAGTTGGTGTGCAAATGCGTTGCAGCGTTACCCAAGAATATACTAATGATGTTTGAGTACGCTAACATGGATACCATGGACGAGCTAGAGGCAGCAGGTTCAAGAATTGACGATATAGAAGGAGAAACTTTCATAAAATCAAAAATATGGTCTCACAAAAAGGGCAAGGGAAATCGAAGGAGTCGTTTAGTCGATGAAGACGATAATAGGAGAGGTAAGCATCAATCAGGCATAAATAGAGGGGGAAATGAACCACCAGAATTTCCTTGTGCTCCAAAGACAGCAATAGAAGCGCTAAAGGAATGGATTCAGAACAAGGTCATCAAATTACTACTAGCACCAGGCTATCCTACCGAGGAGGATAAACAACATGTGAACTACTGCCTGTTTCATAGGAAAGTAGAACAGCCAACCAAGGAGTGTGGAATATTCAAGTGGCGTTTCCTTAATCGTATGAAGAGGGGAGAGATAAACTCTCAAGGAAAACGTATTTCTCCAAAATGTTAAACACCATGCTTATTCAATATTACCAAGTGCAAACTTACGCAACATACAAAATGAAGATCGTTTTAGACGGAAGCTCGAAGAGGGTAATATCAAAGACACACTGATATAACTCTCTCTACAGTTAAGAACACTACCTTATGAATACATAATATTCTTTTGGCATCATATCATTTTATGTTATATATTCCTAGTCACTGGTCAAGAACCTCAACACTAAGCAGAGACCCTGAAATGGACAGGGGCTCTCAGATGAGCAGAACCCTAAGCAAAGACCCCGAGATGGGCGGGGCTCTCAGATGAACAGAACCCTAAGCAAAGACCCTGAGATGGACCGAGGTTCTCAGATGAGCGGAACCCTAAGCAAAGACCCTGAGATGGGAGGGGGCTCTCAGATGAGCGGAATTCCAAGCAAAGACCCTGAGATGAGTTGGGGTTTTATGATGAGAAGACCCCGAAAATCGAAAGACCCCATGATGGATAAGAACTTTCAGATGAGCAGACTCCTATGATGGATATAGCCAAAAATCCTTGATAGAGGCGACAGCGTCGTCGACATCACCTTCCCCTTTCCAAAAAAAAGAGGGGTGGATAACTTGAGTTTTCCTAAACATACATGAGTGAACACCCAGACGAGGTAAAAAGACCGTACATCTCAGAGTGAGTATATACCCCAGAATGAGGGGACTATATACTCGAGCATACCAATAATAAGTTGCACTGTAACGCGATTCTAAAAGAAAAAAGAATATCCTTGTACGCATATACAAGACATCAAGACGTGGTGTTGCCTACTTTAGAACGAAAGAAAGCGAGAAAAAAAAACATTAATTGTAATAGTTAAAAAGCCAATAGGAAGGGCATTGAGAATATGAATATAAAACTCCTTTGACAAACGAGGTCGCGCAGCATATAAGCATGAAGCTCCTCCGACTAATGAGGGTGTGGAGCATATCTAAAATTCTTGTCGTGGAAGACCCATGATACTATACGTTCTAAAACGATTAAAACACCTCAGAATTGGTGAGACACCCTTAGAACCCCAACAAGAGTAAATACTTACACTCCAACATGAGTGAATGCCCATAGGAGTTACAAGATCATACACTCTAGATGAGTAACTATCCAAAGATGGAAACGAGAATACGCCAAGACTGAGTGTTGTTTGCTCCGGAACGAAAGAAAAATAAAAATAAAATAAAATAATAGGTAGTCAAGATGATATTTGTGTCTTTTTGAGAAGGTTGAAGAACTATCTTGCTAGTCAAGATGCTAACTGTAAAATAGGAGGGTATCTTTTTCATAGAATAGGTATTATTATTCAGAACGGAGTCGGTGCCCAGATTGTTGCTAGGCTACCAACACCCTCTGCTGATGATGTGTAAGGATCTTGTTTCTTCTTCTTAATAAAATGCCCCTAGCGGTCCTTTTTTTTATAATAATAATAATAGTAATAATAAAATGCTAATTACAAGTTTAGTAATTATCTTTTCCACCGGCTTGGTATTGTGATCCAAAAAAGCGTAGGAGCCCAGCTTGTTGCTAGGCTTTCTGTTACCGACGTGTAAAAGACCTTATTTGTTTTTCTAATAAAATGCCTTAGTGGGTGCTTTTTTTTATAATAGTAATAATTATAATATTTTATTTTATAATTCGATTTGATTAAGATAAAATAATAATAATAATAATAATAAATGAATGATTCGATAAAAACAAAATCTCGAGCATACGACTACAAAGCAACTCGGATACTTGGGGACTCAATCTGAGAGCAAGACGCAGATACAAGAATAATTTTGAGGAATGTGACTGCTGGATAGCCTAACACCTAACCAGACAGCCAGGGGACTTAATATCGGTACCCCAAAATTAAGAGAAGGATATAATAGGAACTTACTTAAAATACGAAATGGCAAAGGTGAACACAAAGTCAAAGCATGCGTTGATGGAAAACTCATCAAAGTGTTGGAGGATACGCCTGCATACCGGAGCGAGCACATCGACCAGAGGCTGGAGCGTGCGCCTAGACGAGCATGCACACTGACCGGGAGTAGGAGTGTACGCCTGATATCGAATAATGCGAAATGGGAGGATATTTATAGTGCTGGAGTAAAGAGGAAAAAACCATTGTTATCATAAATGATATCAAAAATTACCATCCCGGAGAACGGATATAAAAAATTACCATCACGGAGAACGGAACGAGGAAGGGAGCACGATACAGTGGGAAATATTCGGTAGAAATAGAAGACTGTACCAACGAAAGGGGATTTAGTCTGCGCGAAACCGACATCCGACTATGACAGGGGACAAGATTACCCAGGGGTGCGCAAGATTTATTACAATCATATCAATGACAGGGGACTTTTCAAATATGTGAAGATTAAAAGGAATAATAAAATTTATTAAGGATCCGGTGACTGCTGGATAGCCTGGACGACTAACCAAACAACTAGGGGACTTAATGTAGATACCCCAATTTTGGGAGTAAGAAGAAGAACATGTTCAATGAGAGAACAAGGTGAGTATGAAGGAGCACTTAGGGATTGAGTTGAATGAAGGGTGCGGATGAATAGGCATTGAGGCTGAAAGAGCATGTCGAGGAGTTAGTGAATACGCCTGGTCCTCGACGAGGTGAGTGTGTCTGATCCAAGACACAAACATTGGACTTGATGTAGATACCCCAAATTTGGGAGTAAGAAGAAGAACATGTTCAACGAGAAAACAAGGTGAGTATGAAGGAGCACTTAGGGATTGAGTTGAATGAAGGGTGCGGATGAATAGGCATTGAGGCTGAAAGAGCGTGTCGAGGAGTTAGTGAGTGCGCCTGGCCCTCGACGAGGTGAGTGCGTTTGGTCCAAGACACAGACATTGGACTTCATGTAGATACCCCAAATTTGGGAGTAAGAAGAAAAACATGTTCAATGAGAGAACAAGGTGAGTATAAAGGAGCACTTAGGGATTAAGTTGAATGAAGGGTGATGATGAATATGCATTGAGGATGAAAGAGCATGTCGAGGAGTTAGTGAGTGCGCCTGGTCCTCGACATGGTCAGTGCGCCTGGTCCTCGACGAGGTGGGTGCGTCTGGTCCAAGACACAAACATTGGACTTGATGAAGCGGCTTAGGGACGAGCAATGGACCAGAAGGGGATGTCTGCACGAAGAGATGGTCAGTGCGCCTGGTCCTCGACGAGGTGAGTGCGTCTGGTCCGAGACGCAGACGTTGGACCTGATGAAGTGGCTCAGGGACGAGCAATGGATCAAAAGGGGATGCCTGCACCGGAGTTGGTGAGTGCGCCTGCACGAGGAGCTGGTCAATGCGCCTGCTTGAAGGAGATTGGTGGGTGCGTCTGTCTACAGGAGCTGGTGAATGCATTCAAGGTGAAGGTGGTTAGTGCGCCTGGTGTAGGAGCTAGTGAGTGTGTTTGGAAGGAGTGCCAAGACAAGGAAAGAGAAGGTGCATGTTCTCGTTTGCCTAGGACTGAGCACGCCTTGAAGAAAGAATGCATGATAAAGATGAAACCTTTTCTTTAGATAGTCAACGATCAAGAATTGGAAATGGTGACTGTCGGACAAAAGACACACGTCAGCAATAGTGGGTCCCAGATGAGGCTGCCCAGAATCTGTCGAGCAGGCGCCAGAAGCTATGTATTTTCAGCAAGGACACGTGTATGCAGATCAACGTACATGAATATTTCAAATGTCAACATCGTACACTTGTACGATGTCAGGCGGCTCAAGGGAATTTTGGGAAGCTATAAATACCCCCTCAAGAGGGAGACTTAGATTCATTCATAGTTTTTGTTGTTTCCGTGTAAGATCAATTGTGTACTACTTTCTGGATCATGGTTATTCTCTATCCATTCTTGTATAACCTAGGGGTTGACCCTCTTGGGTTTGTACCTTATTTACAGTGATGTACGTGTTTGAATGGAGATGGTTGGAAGCAGTTGAAACGATTGGCAGTTCTAGAGAAGAAATAAGTGGCTGCAGTTCTCAACATGGTCGTATGAGCTCGTAGTGTAAAGTACAGGGACAAGAAGATTTGAGGTCATGTTGGACTGAACTAGGTGCCGGAAAATCAAATCCAAGACCTGATTTTGCTGTCGCAACAATGGGATTTGGGGGTTTTGGTTTTCGAAAGGAATAAAAAGCAAGAAGAGTAAGAGATGTTGCTGTCGATGTTAGTTGGATTTGTGGTCCTGGTTGTTCGAGTGGCTGAGATACCCTTGACAGTGGTGTATTCTCAACACTTTAGAGTAACGGTGCTGTAGTTTGGGGATTTCTTAATATTCTCTGCAACTTGAGTGAATTAGAGTTTCTCAGTGGTGTTTTGTGCTCACTGGTTGCAATCGGTGGAGTTGGTTAGCTGAACAGAGGACGGTTAGATGTTGTGGCCGAGATAGAGAAAGAAGTTGTTGTCGTGGCCAAGTCGGAGATGCAGAGGATGATTGCTCAGTGGTCAGAGAACAAGAAAGGTGCTGGTGATGATTTGGGGGTCGAACCGAGTTATGGCTGCAAGAGAAATGTTGGTGGGCTGAGTCTCGGTGGGTATTGGATTGGGCCTGTCGGGCAATTTCTTCTTGACTCCTATTAGAACCCTGAGGAGTGGAAGAATATAATTCTTGAAGAGAGAATCAGAGAGGGAGGTTGGCGGGGCAGAGAGCCGTCTACAACTGAAAACGAAGACTAGGGTTTGAAGTTTTCTCCAATTCCATTTTTGATTATCTAGGATTTTATTTAGATTGATTTATGGCTTTTGAGAAAGCCATGTATAGCTAATCCATGTTAGGGTAAAAGGATGAACTTATAGGTTGATTTATTTTGTGTTCTTGAATAAGGTCTCTACCAATTGAACTTAATGATAATGTTTGTGATTTTCTTTCAATGTTTTACCTTCTAGCTATATTTTTCATGTTCTATGCCATGTATAGTCCATAGTTAGATTAGTAGAAGAACTCATTGAACCTTTGCAATATTTGAGTTATGAATTTCTTTTGACTATTTATGCCATGTATATCTAGTGCTTAAGAATTCTACTTTAAGGTGAGAACAAACTACCGATTTGATAATGATAATTCTTGTCGACGATTCTTAACGAAATATCTTCCGTGTACTAGTAGCTAGGTTTGCTATTTTACATGAGTAAATTAGAGATCTTTGTGATTGAATACAAATAACTTACCTACAACGGATTCCCGGAACCTTAACACTTTCATATCCTTGGTTACGTTTTTATTATTTTTCTGTCAGTGTTTCATAAATTTCTAAAATATTGAATTTGATTAGTTAGTTCTTGGTATTAGTTAGTAGTAGTATTTTCACATTCCTCGTGGGAACGACCTGTACTTGCCATTGTATACTAGTTAGACGCTGTGCACTTGCAGTATTTTATTGTAGGTTTCCAAACCCATCAGAACCCATGCTGGCAGTGGGCTGGGACTAGCAGAATGATGAGGAGGACGTCTTTCTGAATATAGTCACTCTTGAGAAAATAGAGATACAACATCACTTCCACAACTTGGCAGTGAGAAGGTCAAATTTCAAAGAACCATATGCAACTCACCGCTACACGGTTCAGATGGCGGAAAAGTGGTCAATAATAGTCATGGTCATAATAAGCAAAAAAATCAAAACAAAGGTGGCCCTATACAAACTTAGGAGATATCAATCACTCCCCGATCTTGGACAAATCAGGTACCAAACACACACTAATACACACTAATTTTTATGTCCTTACATGCTAGCTTTTGTGAAGTGACACACAGGTTCAAAACCAAAGTGTCGTTATCCATCCAAAGTCGTAACTGCAACAACTTGTCTACATATATCCATGTGAACTTGTACTTTCACCTGACCAGCATCCGGAATACCAGTAACCCAATTTGGCATCCCTTTTATTTACTCAATCAGATATATGCAATATCCAACCCGTCACTTCATTTCAAATTAAAGTGAAAACTACACCTCTTTCTTTGACTATCTTTATGTTCATTCAACACAAACACCATTTTTTCACTCTCATCCTTACCCACCACCCCATGACCTCTTCTTTCATCTCTAACCCCAAAAAATATTGATAACCTGGTCAATTAAATGAAATATGCCTTAACAATGCCGGGAGATCTTTTCCCAAGGTGTACTTAAACCCTTACAACATCCATACCAAGCATGAATTGGGATGAAAATTATGCTTTATTGGAAAACTTTGCAGTAATATTTTCTTTGAAACATCCAGAGTCAGTAACTTCATCAGCGCTAACTAGGAAATGATGAGCAAAATTGAGGTGGATATATGGAATAAGAGAAGAAATTTCTACACTCTCAGACCCACACATGAAGATGATTACAACACTCCCAGAAAAGGAAGAACTACATGTGTCTTTTAGAAGCTAATGGTTCTTATTTAGGTTCCTACTGGAGGACCAAAACTGATTGATGATGAGCTTTTCACTAAAGTCATGGTATGGATTCTCATCAAAAGGATTCCTAAACATATCATCCCTGACATAAAAGGCATCCTCAAACCTGCTGGAGTATACCAAGATGCAAGAAAACCTTATGGAATAGATAGATATGAAAAGAACATGGAGGTCAAGGTCACTATTGATGTTACTAGACCCCTCAAATTTGGTACTGAAGCTTTTTAGACCACCATCATCTCTACTGGCTGGAGTTTGCCTATGCCTTGAATGACATAAAGTTTTGCGAAGTTTGTAAAATTCTAGACCACTCTAATCAACTTTGTGTCATCACAGCTATTCAAAACCACCCACTTTCCACCCCAAGGCATCAAGTTACACCCACCACCTCAAAACAAAAAGGTTTACTCACTGGAAAAGCTCTCATTCATAAATCTTATTGCGATGATGCTGCTGCAATGAAATTTGAGGCCAAGATGAAATACGCAAAGAAAATTTAGTTGTAAAATACCATAGCCAACCTGGTTGCCTCCTCTAATGGCCCTATCATATTTGTTGATAACTCCTCTAACTCTGGTAATGAAGAAACTCCTCAACACCTTGATGTCATTGCCCGTCCGATCAGAAATAAGAAACACCTAGGTACCTACAAGAAGAAACTCCCAAACATCAAAGTTGTTGCTAGATCTCAAGGTCTGGATGCTACTATTGAGCCAAATTCAAGTACTGATCTTATTGTCTTTCTTGCCTCTCCCCCTCCAAACCCTTTCCCTTTTAACTCTTTACCCACCTTAACCCGAATCACGACCAAAATGGATGCTGAAGTTTTCAAGAAGAAAAAATGGAACCTGGGAGACCAATAAAAAGGCTTACAACTTCAAAAAGCGCAATGACATCAAATAGGGAACTAGCTCTTCTGACCCAAAAAGAAAGAAACCAACCAATCCTGATGAAGTTGAAAGTCCCGAAAGACAAAAAAGATGAGGACGCAATTACCAAAGATTAGCATTTGACTCCTACTCAAAGTTTGGCTAATGGTACCTTGGAAAGCTCCCCAAATGAAGGCATGGTAAAATCTCTAACCCTCTTTGATTTAAAAATTACTTTAATATTACCTATCTGCAACTAATCATATGTATGTTTAGCCAAGATACCATTTTTATCCTTTTAGTCACAATTAGAAATATACCACAACACTTTGACCATATTGTTAGAAGATTGACCTCAAAGTATCCTAACGTCTCTTACTTCCGGCAATTCCTTACTTCCCTAGCTTGGAGTTGTCATGGACTAGGCACTAGGGGTGCTAAGAGATACCTAAATGACATGCTTAACAAATTAAACCCAGATATTATCTTCTTATTTGAAACAAAGCAGAGAAAAAAAGGTCTTAAGAAAATTATGCAGGATATCAATGTGCAAAACTATTGGTTTGTTGAACCAGGGGGTGATAGTGGCACTGCTGGTGGACTAGCTTTAATATGGAAGAGTAGCTGATACATTGATGTTATTGATTTTTCTATGAACCATATCAATGTTGTGATCAACACTGCCCATAGCACCCATGGCTCTTTACTGGATACTATGGTAGTCCTTATGATCTGACAAAAAAATCAGAGTCATGGAAAATGATTGGAAACTCTGCTATCACCAATCACCTTCCTTGGTTAATCATTGGACATTTCAACTTTATACTCCATGACTCTGAAAAATACAGTGTACTCCCTCCGTCCTAAATTATTAGTCCGCTTTGACTAAGTCAAGATATTAAGGTGACCGGAGGAATGTACAAAACTATCCCTATTAAATGTTATGTTATTACTAAAATTAAAAGGAGTATATGGAGCACGTAAGAAAAATACGTATTTGGTAAGTTTATTATTTATAGAAATGTTTAAATTGAAGATAAAAAAATAAATATATTTATGGATTGATTTAGTAATTTTGTTTCCTATTGAGGAAGATATCATTTAAGACGTTTAAATAGAAGATAAAAATAAAAGTATTTATGGATTAATTTAGTAGATTTGTTTCTTATTGAGGAAGATATCATTTAAGATTTTGATTGATTATATTTAAAAATAAGTTTGTAATTATAAAAAATTGAAGGATATATTTGAGAGTTTGACTAAAAAATATGACTATAAACGGAAGTTGGCCAGTATTTTAGGACAGACGAAAATAGAATAGAGGACAGAAATTTTATGACAGAGGGAGTAATTACTATTGATCTTACTGAAGTCAATTTCTTAAAATAAATAAATATTAAAGCTTGATCTGGTTGATATTGGCTTCACTGGATGCCCTTTTACTTGGACCAACAAAATATCTAGTCCTGCTCCCACTAAGCAAAGACTTGACAGAGGGCTTGCTTCTGAAAGATGGCTATTGATGTTTCATAACACTACCATCTCCAACATGCTGACCATAGGGTCAGACCACCATCCTATCCTGCTAAATTCTAACCCCCGTTATAAAAGTGACAATATCCCCTTCAAATTCTTTGGGCCTTGGCTTGATCACGAAGACTGCAAGAAAATCATTGTTGAATGCTAGAGCAAAGACATCTCTGGATCAAATGCTTATCTCATTGCTAGAAAACTCAAAAATATAAAACTGCTTATCAGAGTTTGGAACAAGGAAGTCTATGTCAACATCAAAACTAATATATAAGACTACAAAAAACATCTAGAATGGCTCCATAAAAACTACTTCAGAACTGATAGAGGCCATACTCTTAACTCAGCTAGAAGGAAGCTAACGGATTGACTTGACATTGAGGAGAGATTCTGGAAAACTAAGAGTAGGGATCAAATTATCAAACTGGGGGACAAATACCAAGTACTTTCATAGAGCCAAAAATGCAGAACCAGTAGAAATAAGATTGACACCATTCAGGATGCTAATGGTTCTTGGATCATTGAGTCCTCTGAAGTTGCTGCTTGCTTCACCAACCACTTCACCAAAATAACTATTGCCGAAGATATCAATATTAACCCAGACATCATAAACCTCATCCCCACTACTTTGTCCTCTATTGGCAACATCATCACCTGATATGAATGAAGTAAAATCCACTTTTTTTAGTATGGTTGGAGATAAAGCCCCCGACCCTAATGGCTTCCCTCCTAACTTACTCCAAGCTAACTAGCACATCATAGGAGATTACATTGTGAAAATGGTCCAAAATTTCTTCACCTACGGCCACATGCTTAAAAAAATGAACTCCACCTTCATCTCCCTAATCCCCAAAATTGATGACCCCTTATCTCCAAGCCACTTCAGACCTATAAGCTTTTGCAATACTACCTACAAGATCATCTCAAACCTCATTGCCCAAAGAATGAAACCCCACCTAAACAAAAGCATATTCCCCTATCAGTCTGCCTTCATTCCTGGCAGACAAATCTCTGACAACATTGTTATAGCCCATGAAATCATTCATTCTATGAGATCTAAAAAAAGAAAAAAAAATAAGAAAATGGTTGCAAGGGGATCAAAATATATATGGCCAAGGCCTTTGACAAAATTGATTGGGATTTCCTTCTAGCAATAATGAAGAAAATTAGTTTCAACAACCTCTTCTGCTGTGCTCATAACGGCTCACCTGACAAAAATTTAAACCTTTTAGGAGGCTAAGACAAGATGATCCTCTATCCCCTTATATTTTCCTCTTTTGTATGGGATCCCTTTTAATAACCCTTACCCAAGCTGAAGATATGAGTCTCTTATCCAGTATCAAAATATGCAAGAATGCTCCCTCAATCAACCATTTCCTCTTTGCTGATGGCTACATGGTTTTCTACAAAGCCAGTAAAATAGAAAGTCAAAACCTAATAGATATTCTCTAGATCTTAAGTGTGACCTCTGGTCAGTTAATCAACTTCAACAAATCTGGAATTTTCTTCAGTAACAACACTGACCCTAGCCTTAGCACCACTATTAGCAATAACATAGGAGTTCAAGTCCTTCAGCTGAATTATTAGTATCTTGGATCATCTCTTTTCACTCATGGAAGCAAACTTACCTCCTTCAAACCTGGAGTTGATAAACTTAAGCTCAGATTAACTAGTTGGAAGAATAACCCACCCCCTCAACCCAGCTGGTAGACATGTCCTCATTAACTCAGTTACCTCCACAACCAGTATATACTAGATGAACTAATTCAAGCTACCAAAGCAAACCTGTTAGGACCTAAACAAACTCCAAAGGGATTTCTTCTAGGGTAAAAGCTTAGACAATCCAAAAGTATACTACCCAAAAGATTGGACTGCTGTGTGTAAACCAAAAAATCTAGGAAGTTTGGGGTTCATGAACATGAAACACTTTAATAGTTCTATGATCACCAAAATTGGTTGGAGATTAGAAAAATACAAATATTCCCTCTGGTACCAGCACACGGATGCAAAATACTTAATTGGCAGAAATGTGCTCAATATGGATATCAAGCCCAAATAGGGAGATTTCTGGATATGGAAAGGGATTCTGAAAGCATCAATAACATTCAAGAAAATATGTCCCGGGGAATTGGAAATGTCAAGAGCATTAACATTTGGAAGGATATCTGGATTCCTACAATCACAACTCAAATTCCTCAACCTGCTAACTGCCCTTCTGAAATTTTTATGGTTGAACACCTCCTCTTACACAAAGGTAAATAGAACTCAACACTGATTAATGATTGGTTCACTCCTGTTACTACCAAGGCTAGCTGTACACTGCCACTCATCCAGGTGAAGAGGATCAAATCATTAGAACCTAACTGATTCCGGAAACTTCACAACGAAATCCCTTTACAGAGCCAAGATGGATACTTTGTATAGAAATGATATTCAGACCAGTGGTAGGCTAAAAAGAGATACCTATAATTATACTAAACCGCAAGTGCACAGTGTCAACAATGTAAACAGGGAAAATACGGGTCGAACCCACAGAGACTAGGTCGGTGTAACGTTAAATTTCAGAGATTTGCTTTACCAATTTAGATCAAACAAGGGGTTGTCGAAACGACTGGATTTTTGTTATGGAGATTTAAACTAGAAAAGTGAAACGGAAATATGGATGCAAGGAGAGTTGAAAACAGATAGGTGAAAGGCACTAAGGCAGTTGAATTCACCACTTAACTTCTACTAGAAAATTTAGTTACAGAAATTGTTCTTATCCCTTGTAACAGATCAGCGGTGAAGATACGATTCTTTCGCCTTTCCAAAAGGGTTTCAAAGATGGATAGTTTATTCACAACTAAGGTATCAATCCCTAGTATTAGTTATCTTATTAGGGTACAACTAATCACAAATTGAAAACATCCAGTGCAGCATGAGTTGATGCAACAACAAATAATTGATCTAACAACCTAGGATGCAAGACATACTAGGTGAAATTTATAAGTTGCAACATAAAAACTAAACTGAATCCTATTCAATTAAGCTCTACAAGAACATTTTTATTAACATAAGAAACTAGCAGTAAGCTAAGGGATTCATCAAAGCCCTAGCTAAGAAAGTAAGAACATGGCTTTGATAGAAACATATGAAGTTTTGATATTCATAAAATGCAGGCTCTTCTCTTTTCAACTGAGTTCTACTAAGTCACTCAACAACAAAAGCAAGATATGAAAACTAAGTTTTGCTCTCCTCACTCACTGCATACCCCATTACACAACATAACCCCTCCCTTTATACATAGATTTCTCCCCTTTTTCTCAATCCCTAATATCAACAGAAACGATATAAAATTCAGGGATTTTGTTCTCGAAACTCACCACTATGTAATACTTTTCATTCATGTACATCCACTGCACTATCTTCACCAATTCGACTGATGTTGTCGGTGTTGCAGAGAAGTCAGATTCAACCCTAATTTGACAACGCCAGTTGCTTCTGTTCACTCTACAATTTCCTGCTGCCGTTGTTGAAGTTTGCAAGGGGCAACAAATTCAGACCTCAAACTTGTCATTCTGTCACTTTTGAAAAGCATTCAGCCGACCTAATCTTGCATTTCATAGTCTAGGGCTAGGTTGAAATGAGTATAGAGATAAATATAGAAAATAAAGCAACTAGTCTGACAGGGGAAAGATGGTGATAGAGGTATGGGTGATGAGTACTGAAATTGACATGGAGCTTGTTGTCGATGAGATTGACAAGATTTAGGGTTGACAATTGACGTGAGGTTGTCGGGGGTGAAGGAGAGAATGGGGGTTGTTTCTGATGATAGCAAAAAGAAAGAGAGGTTTGGGGTCCGATTGGGTGTAAATTATGAATACCTTGTTGTGGTATACAAGAGTGGATTTTGGGATTAGTTTGCTCTCCATGCAATTTGAGTTCTAAATTTCATCCCATTGATATTTTCTTCTTGCACTTTTTGTTCACTACTGGTTCCATTCACTTCATAAATCTGCTCGCACCCCAACTGCCTTCTCCATTGCACGTATCTCCTTAAAGCCGACTTGACATCTAGCTCGACAAGGCATAGCAGCTCCACTTTGTGCATATCACATGTTCAGACCATTCTTTCCATTCCCCTATCGTTACAAAATAAAAATTAGGACAATTGTCAGGACAATTGCCACACATTTTACTTGCAACAAACAAGAACTACAAAATACATAATTTGGCATAAATACAAGCAATTAGTGCAACAAAATACCATAAACACCTACAAAATGATAAGAATGTATGCAATATTAGGTGCCCATCAAATACCCCAAAACCTTCCTTTTGCTCGTCCTCGAGTAAAACACAAAACTAAAAGAAAAGTCCTGCCTACACCACTGTCGCTGGTAAAAATATACCCACAAAGTTCTAAGACAAAATATAAGCTCAGATTCCATGAAAGTGATACCTGCATTCAGTTTTAGCTCACAGCAATTGGATATGTCAATCTAGCTTTCAAAGGCACAATTCTAGCACTGAAACAACTAAGGACATGTGATAAGAGTGTAAAGTGTATCTGCCTTAGACATGCATAGAGAATGATTTACTCTAGGAAGTTATGACTGCCAATTACTAAGAGATAGTTTTTAGGCTATGAACTGAATTCAAAGACAAGCTAGCTGTCCGGCTTTACGAGAATTGTGAATGTTCACCTGAAGAGTTGGTGATATTTCAGCTTACCCGCATTGTACATCGATGGCTACACCCTCCTTGCATATTACAAGACTATTTACAACACAAAACAAAAAGGAACATTGACTGCATATTTACATTGATTGCTCTCTTAATTTGAGGAAAGAGAGGAACTTTTACTCTTTTACTGAAACAAAACATAACAGACAATGAATACTTCTTCTTTCTAGTCTTTTTTTTGTTTTCATTTTTTTTCTTCCTGAATTCTTTTCTTTTCAACTGATTTTGGAATAATGAAAGATAAATTGCCATAACAAACTTTACACAAAAATAGAAAAACACATTACATGACACTTTTAGCAAGAGGCAGCCCTTTTCGATGCACCCGGTCAAATTTAATGGTTGCTTTTCTTAACGTATCCTCCAACTTCTATCCCAGCCAACCAAATAACAAGCAAGTCAAGTCTCATTCAGTATTCTAGATGATTGGCAGCCTACTTAAACTATGAAATACCGACGGTATACACGCTTGGTCGATCGTGCATGTGCAAAATTTCTATAACACATGTGAATTGTGCTAGAATCAGTGGTGCCTCATCATCTAGACTAAGATTCCTAAGATTTCATACATGCACAGGTATCACAAATTCAAGGTAAATGAGCTTCATTTTTTATTCCCGCCGCCCCGCCCCAAGATGTTATCTATTCACAAGATTCAAGCATAGCAAATCACTACAAAGTTCATGTGATATCTACTTCCACCCCCAAACCTATGTTAAACAGTGTCCTCAATGTTTCTAAGGATTCACAAAGTTATAACATGCCATGAAGATAAAGAAGAGGTTAGAGAGTACTAGATCCAAAAAGTGTTGCCAAACCAGATAGTTGAGCAGCAAAGTGGATATCACAAGAACAAAGATTATATACAGCAAAAGCTAATCTAGCAAACTGAAACCAAAAGAAAGCAAGGGGAGATAATGGAATTCTAAACCTGTGGTATGTACAAGGGGTGAACCAATTCAGTCCACATAGATGGGATCTGCCAGGTCAGTTGTTTCAATTTCAGGTGGAATTGGTTCAAGGAACGGCTTTAGTTTATGCCCATTGACCATGAAGACGTTCTTAGTTGTTACATCTTCGAGTTCTACAGCTCCATGAGGGAATATTGTTCGCACCATGAACGGGCCTGTCCATCTAGAACACAGTTTACCTGGAAAAAGATGCAAATGAGAGTTATACAACAAAACTTTTTGGCCAGGTGTAAATGACTTGCGCAAAATGCGCTTGTCATGGAACACTTTCATTTTTTTATTGTACAGCTTAGCATTGTCATAAGCATCATTTCTCAGCTCTTCCAACTCATTGAGTTGAAGTTTCCGTTGAGTACCTGCCTGATCAAGAGAAAAGTTAAGTTTCTTAACTGCCCAATATGCTCGATGTTATAATTCAATAGGTAAATGACAAGGTTTGCCAAACACAAGTCTGTACGGAGACATGCCGATAGGAGTTTTATATGCTGTTCTATAAGCCCATAAAGCATCATTCAATCTCAAAGACCAATCTTTTCTAGACGGGTTAACCGTCTTTTCAAGAATATGCTTAATCTCCCTATTAGAAACCTCTACCTGGCCACTGGTCTGTGGATGGTATGGGGTTGCGACTTTATGAGTTATGCCATACTTGCATACTAATGCCTCAAAAGATCTATTGCAAAAATGTGAACCGTCGTCACTGATTATAGCTCTAGGAGTGCCAAAACGAGAAAATATGCTTTCTTTTAAGAAGGAAATAACCACCCTATGGTCATTTGTTCTGGTTGCAATTGCTTCTACCCACTTAGAAACATAATCAACAGCAACAAGGATGTATAACTTACCTTTCGAATTAGGAAACGGACCCATGAAGTCAATTCCCCATACATCAAACAGTTCAACAATAAAAATAGGGTGCAATGGCATCATGTTTCTCTTGGAAATACTTCCTAGTTTCTGACAATGTTCACAAGCAATACAATAAGCATGATAGTCTTTGAACAACGATGTCCAATAAAACCCATTTTGCAAGACTTTTGCAGCAGTCTTCTTGTCATTGAAATGGCCTCCACAGGCTTGGTCATGACAAAAAGATATCACATCTTTTTGTTCTTTGTTGGGGACACATCTCCTAATGATTTGGTCCGGGCAATACTTAAACAGGTACGGGTCATCCCAAAAAAAGTGTTTAACTTCAGCCAAGAACTTACAACGGTCTTGTCTTGACCAATGCAAAGGCATTCTTCCTGTGGAAAGATAGTTCACAATGTCAACAAACCAAGGAAACTCAGACACAAGCATTAATTGTTCATCAGGAAATGACTCTCTAATATGCACGAACTCATCCATAGACTCAACATTTAATCTAGACAAATGATCAGCAACAACATTTTCCGAACCTTTCTTATCTCGAATTTCGAGATCGAATTCCTGCAATAACAGTATCCATCGGATAAGACAGGCTTTAGCATCCTTCTTAGAAAGAAGGAATTTCAGAGCAGCATGATCAGTGTATATGATGACCTTAGACCCTATCAAGTATGACCTAAACTTGTCCAATGTAAAAATAACAGCAAGAAATTCCTTCTCAGTAGTTTAGTAGTTAAGTTGAGCATCATTAAGAGTTTTGCTAGCATAGTATATCACATAGGGAAGCTTATCGACGCGCTGTCGTAAAACAGCACCAACAGCAAAATCAGATGCGTCACACATGATTTCAAACGGCAACTTCTAGTCAGGTGGTTGGACTATAGGGGCTGAAGTTAGAAGAGTTTTGAGTTCTTCCCATGCACGCACACAAGAATCATCAAACACAAATGCAACATCTTTACCAAGTAGATTACACAGTGGTCTTGAGATCTTACTGAAATCTTTAATGAATCTACGGTAGAAACCAGCATGGCCTAAAAATGATCTAACCTCCCTCGCAGAGGGAGGTTGCTGAAGGTGTTGGATAAGGTCTACTTTTGCTCTATCAACTTATATGCCTTTTACAGAGATGATATGTCCTAAGACTATGCCAGACTGAACCATGAAATGGCATTTTCCCCAGTTCAGAATTAAGTTCTTTCTTTACATCTGATCAAGACAAGTACAAGATGATGCAAACATTCATCAAACGAAGACCCAAAGACAGAAAAATCATCCATGAATATCTCAAGAAATTTGTCAACCATGTCAGAAAAAATGCTCATCATACAACGTTGAAATGTAGCGGGTGTATTACACAACCCAAAAGGCATGCTGCGATAAGAAAATGTACCATATGGACATGGACATGTGAATATAGTCTTTTCCTGGTCTTCGGGTGCTATGTGAATCTGGTTGTAACCAGAATAGCCGTCTAAGAAACAGTAATGACTATGTCCAGATAACTTTTCTAACATTTGATCTATGAAAGGGAGAGGGAAGTGATCTTTCCTTGTAACTGCATTCAACTTCCTATAATCATTGCAAACTCGCCACCCCGTGGTTACTCGAGTAGGAACTAACTCATCTTTATCATTTTGAACTATAGTAACACCTGACTTTTTCGGCACAACCTGAATGGGACTAACCCAGTTGCTATCTGAAATTGGGTATATGATACCCGCATCAAGAAGCTTAAGGATCTCACCCCTAACAACCTATTTCATGTTAGGATTTGTCTCCTTTGCATTTCCCTAGAAGTTTTAGCATTATCTTCAAGGTTTATGTGATGCATACAGACTGTAGGGCTTATGCCTTTAATATCTGAGATTGTCCATCCTAAGGCTTCTTTATGCTCTCTAAGTACTTCTAAAGCTTACTCTCATGTTCTATATCTAAAGCAGACGATGATTATAGACAAAGTATTAGAAAAACCCAAAAATGCATATTTAAGATTATCAGGCAGTGGTTTCAGTTCAAGCTTTAGTGGCTCAACAAGAGATGGGACAAACTTGGATTCAGAGAGTGGAAGTGGCTCTACTCTAGCTTTTCATTTATTGGTGTCCATGAGAGGTGCAGATTCAAGCAAAGAATTCACTTCACTTATGTACTCATTATCAAACAGATCCAAGTTAAAATTATTCAAACAAGCATGCAAAGGATCAATAGACATGTTATTAGACAACGAGTCCTGAATTAAACTCTCGATCATGTTAATCTCATGCACATCATCATCATCATCAAGATCTAAATGTTGCTGGATAGCATTGAAAACATTTAAATCCACAGTTATGTAATCCAAATGACAACTTCAACAATCCATTACGACAATTAATAATTGCATTGGACGTCGCCAAGAAGGAACGTCCCAAAATGACAGGAATGTGATAGTCTGGGTTCTGTACAGGTTGAGTATCCAATATAATGAAGTCCATAGGAAAATAGAACTTATCAACCTTAATCAAAACATCTTCTACCACACCACGAGGAATTTTTACAGATCTGTCCGCCAATTGCAGAGTTATAGGTGTTTGTTTTAACTCTCCAAGACCCAACTGCACATATATCGAATATGGCAGTAGGTTTACACTTGCCCCTAAGTCTAGTAACGCCTTATTGACCGTATGGTCACCTATCATGCATGAGATTGTTGGACAACCTGGGTCTCTAAACTTAGGTGGAGTCTTATTTTGAATGATAGAACTTACATGTTCAACAAGAAAGGCACGCTTGTGTACATTAAGATTTCGCTTTTGTGTACAAAGGTCCTTAAGGAATTTCGCATAAACAGGAATCTGCTTAATTGCTTCGAGAAATGGAATGTTGATATTAACTCGTTTGAACAATTCCAATATCTCGTGATACTGCGATCCCTTCTTTTTCTGCTCTAACCTTTGAGGGAAAGGAGATACAGGCACGTTAGAAGCATATAAACATCAACAGAACTTTTGGATTTAAAAACAGGTTCAGATTCATTTTCCATAGTTGTTGTGTTCTGTGGTGTTTTATGCAACGGTGAGTCTGATTTAGACTTACTATTATCTGGCATGTTTACCTTTTTATCAACTACTTTACCACTTCGGAGAGTAGTAACAGAGATCAACTGGTCATGCGAAGTTTCATTACAAGTAGAAGTACTTGCCTGGAATGCGCCTTTCGGATTTTGTTGAGGTTGACTTGGGAACTTACCCTTTTACCTTTCATTAAGCGCATCACAGATCTGACCCATCTTAAGTTCTAAACTAGTAAAACGTTGGTCAGTGGCCTTCTGAATTTGCAAAAGATTTTGGGTCAACAGACCGACACTTTCTTCAATGCTAGACAATTTTTCTCAAAAGGGTGTTGTGTGTATGATTGTACCTGGGGTTTCTAGGATAGGAATATCCTTGTGCGTTTCCTGATGCACCCCCTTGTACAAGGCCCTTGGACCATGAAAAGTTAGGGTGGTTCCTCCACCCTGGGTTATATGTTTGAGAATAAGTGTTATTCTCGTGCTTTTGATACAAAACATTAGCTTGTTCAGGTCTGGAGTCTTGAAATGCATGCAATTGTGGGAAACATTCAACAAGATGATCTGAACTATTACACACAACACAAACAGAAACCTCAACCTGGTTACATGAAGTAGTAGCAGCAGATTTTATGTTTTTCTCTAGTTCTAAAGCCTCAACTCTCCTAGCCAATGATGCTATTTTAGCATTACCCTCAAAGTCAGACTCTATCTTATGAACACTACCCCTGTTGGTCGACTTCCTAGGTTCTCTAACAGACTCCCATTGCTGAGTTTTCTCGGAAACTTCATGTAAAAAGGCCCACAACTCGTCGGCACTTTTATATGTGAACTCACCATTGCACATTGCTTCAACCATGGATCGAGTGGCAAAATCCAACCCTTCATACAAAATTGTTGAGAGTCTCCACTGTTCGAAACCATGGTGAGGACATTGGAGTAACAAATCATTAAAACGCTCTAGATACTTGGACAATGTCTCACCATCTAGTTGAACAAAACTATTGATATCCTGACGAATGGTGGTTGTTTTGTGATTTGGGAAGAACTTTTTGAAAAATTCTTTCGTAAGTTCATCCCAAGTTCTAATGGACTGAGGACGCAAAGCATATAGCCAAGATTTGGCTTTATCCTTCAAAGAAAAAGGAAACAAACGCAATTTTAGGGACTCTTCTGTTAACTGATTGAATCACAGAGTCCCACAGATTTCCTCAAAATCTCTCACGTGGTGGTAAGGGTTTTCAGCATCAACCCCTCGAAACACAGGGAGCATATGTATTGTGCTCGCCTTTAACTCAAAATGACCAGCAGTTTCTGGTAGAACAATACAAGAGGGATGGCTTGTCCTCGTGGGGTACATGTAATCTTTGAGACTACGGGGTTGATTTAACTCTTCACCCATTATCTCAGGTTGGTCAGGTCTTTCTTCGACAGACACAGGAATTTCAACTACGTCCTCTCGCTGAATTCTAACTAGACAATTGGTCTGTCTCGAAAAGTCACAATCATAGCCTAACAGACATACCATTCAACATGTTATACACCCAGTTAACCAGGCAACTCACAATTTAGGGAGACAAGGACTTAAGAAGATGAATGCACACAGACACAATGCTATGAAAAAATCACAGAATAACAACTTCAGGGAGCAAATATACTACTTCAAATATCACAGAATCGTGTTCATGGGTACCATACGTTGTAGGGGTTGGATAATGATATATAAAGTATCTAGTTCAGCAAGAAAACATGGTATATCATTTACAAAATTATCACAGACAACAAGTTTCGAGAACGATACCACCGGTATAAACCGGGTTTAGGCACAACAAACAGGTTGTTTCGCTCTTTTTCTCCTCCTCCTTGGGTTTACACAGCAGAGATTTCAAGCACCTGCTAGCTCAACAAAAAAAATCAGTTCCTAGATTTGAAAAATTGAAGCAAGGACACAAAAATACTAATACTGAAACTTTCAGAAAAGTGATTCGGCAATATGAAGTACAAGGATGCAGGGACTGATGACTGCAGACACAAATTACAAGAAACAAGACTTCGAAATCTAAGTTCTCCTACAGAAAGTTACAGATGTAGGAAATTATGAGATGCAACTAAATACAGAATGCAGGTTATATCACAGATGAATTAATGCTTAGTTTTGTTCGAATAGCAGGAAAATAATGATCTACTGATGGTATTATACTATGAACTAAGAAATCTAAAAACTACTGAAAAATAGATTGGTGTACAGCTAACAGTATAGGGATAAGATGCGAATTTGTACAGAATTGTTGAACAGCTAAGTTATACTATCAAGACAAGGGCTGCAATAACAACGTTATAAAAGCTACAGGACACCACTAGATACAGATGCAAATAACTCAAACTAGGTTTTCTATATGACAATGATGCAATGAATGAAATTTACAACCCGAACTATGATAAGCACGTAGGTGTGACACATTTTCACTCATAACTACATTATCTATGACTCATTTTATTTCTAATAAAGTTGTTTTAAGTCTTTTCTAGGGAATAAGCTCTTGCGACGAAATTGGCTCGAAAAGTGGTGTTTTACAACCCAGGATAGAGTACTAAAGGCACCCCAGAAATGCACCGGAAGCACCCCAAAAATGTGTCGGAGGAACCCCGGAAAAATTACTATCTACGCCCAAAAATTACTATTTGCACCCTATAAGACAAGTGCTAAAGGGACACCCATGCAGGATTAGGGGGAGGGCATCTTCTTCTCAAATTCAAAAAATAAATTTTGGCGGGAAAACCATTTCTTCTCTGGCAGAATTTCGATCGGATGTTTGGACGTGATTTAGTGAGATTCAATCCCTGAAACTTAGTGGGTAGACGTGATATGACTATAGAAATCTGGTATGGGTGTTCGTTTGGATCAGAATTGGCTGAATCGTGTCATGGAGCAAAACAGGGCAGCACGTGCATGAGAGATACATTTCACGGGATTGCATGAGTTTTGGAGAATTTGAACGTGTTCTGAATGTGTATGATGACTAGAGCAACAGTTTGGAGCGTAAATAAGTTATATTTGGAGATTAATCCAGCTGTAAACGTGTGGAGAAGCTAAAACAGGAAATTATTGCCGTGAGAATAAAAATAATAAAGATAAGATTTTTGAAGTTATGGAGGAGATTCGATGCATCTTTCGGGTATAAATAGATTACCCAGGTCATATAAAAGGGGTGTCGAGAGTTTGGGGTCGAGAGGAGAGCTCAGGAGGCGTGAATCAAGAGTTTTCAGAACTCTGTTGTTGTTGCTGCTGCTGCTCGTGAAGAACAGGGAAACAGCGACGGTTTCTTCATCCGTCGTAACGGCTTCTTCAACTGGTTGTAATAGTTTCTTCAACTGGTTTGCAACATTTATCTTCATTGTAACAGTTTCTTCATCCTCTTCTGCAACATTTATCTTCAGATTTGTAACGATTATCTTCATCATAACAGTTGAGAGTTGAAACAGTCGGTCTGTAACGCACCTTTGCTGTTGCAGATTTCCTGTTTCATTATTTTCTCTTCTTGTAAACACTTTTTGAGCCATGAATACATATTTTGAGTGTGTTTTCGACATGATGAGTTAAACCCCAACACTGGGACGACGGAGGAGGCCGAACTTCATACATGGGTAAATTTATTTTATTCTTTTTTATGACTTTTGCACTAATATTAATTGAAATATGATTTTGATTAATTAGTTATTATTTTATTAGATGGGTCATGCTTGCTTAGATGTTTGATGTCCCATGCTTACGATTTATAACTAATGTTTTTAGAATCTACCTTGGCAAAAATAAGAGTCCATGTTTACATTTCTTGAGCTAAAATTGTTGAGAATAAATAATTGAACCTTATGTTATGAAGATTGGCCGAATCCTTAGTTCCAGTACCTCTTGCACCATTTGTAATATTATTGTATATTTTTATTAAATTTAAAAACTCGAATCTTCACAAGTCTTAGAGTTCGAATCATTTTTACTACAACTTCAAAATCACATCAATTTTTGGCGCCGCTGCCGGGGATTTGTTTTTAGATTTAGAGTTTTTAGATTTTTATTCTTTTGTTCTTTTTTACGTTTCTTGGGTATTTGTCTTTTTGTTGCAGGTTTTGAATCAAAGAGGAATTGGAGACGAAAGACCTGGGGGATTAAAAGCTAGACAAAGCGAAAAGAACGGAGAAAAGACGAAGATATTTTTTTATTTTTTTTAATTAGATTTTTTTTTTTTAGATTTCATTTTTAGAAATTGTAAATAGGACTTTATTTTTGAACCTTTTTTTATTTTATTTTTTTATTTTTAGGACATTGGACTTTAGACTTTAATTTTTTTTAAAACCCTACGGAAGGGTTATTAAATACAAAACTGTTTGCAGGGAAGGACG
This sequence comes from Papaver atlanticum, assembly GCA_023531105.1. Lineage (NCBI taxonomy): Eukaryota > Viridiplantae > Streptophyta > Magnoliopsida > Ranunculales > Papaveraceae > Papaver > Papaver atlanticum. The sequence continues at coordinate 299,076 of JAJJMB010013238.1, read as the reverse complement.
ACGATTACGATATCGTCTCGGCCCCTCGGGTTCGCACACTGACACAGGAGTCGGGTGGCCCGATTCGACTACAACCGTTTCATCGCCCATCTGGTACAGGAGGTAAGCTTCTAAACACCTGCGAATCCCCTGTCAGCGGGTTTACTGTCTTCCTTAAGGTGCATATATGTTGAGGTTTTGAATACGGACTTTAATTTCCTAGTAAAGGGCAAGGCCAGGCCATACAAGATAAGGGTTCGGATTTCATCACCGTTCTCTTCTTGCCCGCCTTAGGAACACATAACCTACGCGAACCCAAGCTTAAAATACTGATTAGAACGAGACCGATAGGGTAATGAGCTTGTAGGAAAGTCATTCAAAGGGAAGTATTGGGTATCTTATTAGCTTAACTCAAAAGTTCAGGAAGATTACTGTGAGTCGACTAGGGCCGCCCTAATGGGAAACGTTGCCAAAGAGGTGGGGGTATCAAAGCTCCTCTGAGCTTCCCCTACTTCTCTTCGACTCACTTTATTCGGATCGATCTAGAGAGGTTTGCTAAAACGATACCTAGTTACCTTTTGGAGGAATAGAAGCTGGTCTAGAAACAATCTAAGGGAGCCATCATGCTTTTTGTTTGCCAGATTCAATAGGTTGGATTTGGTCGAGTCAGCCTTGTTTGTGATTGTGTAGAATTCCTCTGTAGTTTGTATTTTCGGGGTGATGAATCCTTTTCAGGAAACGCCACCTGAGATGACGTTACGAGACTATAAGCGTAGAAATTCTCATTATCAGGAGACGTCATCTAAAATAACTCTTGGTGAATATATGCATAGGCAACGGTATGGAGTTTTTGCTCCACAAATGGTAAGTGAAGAATCACCTCTAACTATATATGAGAAGTATTACAAACACACACCACTTAGTTTGGAACTAAGATTGAGAGTTCTAGAATGCCAAAAATTATATGCTGATGATGATGAATCTTGTAGTGACTCTCTGTTCCAGACAGATGATATAGATGACCCTGTGGATGCTTGTGTGGATGATTTTCCTAATTCCATAGATGAATCTATCCCACAAGATCATTCACCCGACTTAGAGGTTGTTTCTAGACCCCTAGACTTCCAAAAGTTACCTAATTTAGGGTTAGAATTGTGTGCTTCTAAGGTTTTGTTGGATCACTTTGCATCCACATACGAAGAGGACTTGGCTATTCTTGATACCGTGCATGAGCCAATTGATATTTCTCCAGTCCAAAGGGTATCCCCATATTATGTTCTTTATGTACTTCCTTGCGAAGTAAAAACCAAGTTTGGGGGTGATTTTTTCTTTTTGATAGTTTCACCTTCTTTAGGGAATCATGACATAAGTGTGAAGCTGTCATTTGTAAATATTGTATATTGGGTTGATCCCCAAATTTTCAGGCTATTAGTTTATGGGGATCCTTAATGTATATTCCAGTAGGTAATTCTATTTTCTTGTTTTATTTTTATTTGTTTATTTCGCATATTATGAATTTCCCATCTTAATTTTTACGTTGGATGACTCAATTACATTGAGGACAATGTAATGTTTAAGTGTGCGGGAGTGGTTAACTTTTTACTTTTTTTTTCCCAGGAAATTTCTTGCAATTTATGACCAGCTGTTGAATTGTAGGTTTGCAGGTATATTATGACCAGCTGTGGAGCGGGTCTAAATAAAAAATAATAATAAATAAATATATATATAGAAAATAATAATAATTATGACCAGCTGTGGAGCGGGTCTATTATTTTTGTTTTCTTATGACCAGCTGTTGAGCGGGTCTTTCTCTATGTTACACAAATGACCAGCTGTTGAGCGGGTCTCTCTTGGTGTTACGCAAATGACCAGCTGTTGAGCGGGTCTTGAGGTTTTGCTCGAGGACTAGCAAAATGTAAGTGTGGGGGAATTTGTTAAGCACGTAAGTGTGACACATTTTCACCCATAACTACATTATCTAGGACTCATTTTATTTCTAATAAAGTTGTTTAAGTCTTTTCTAGGGAATAAGCTCTTGCGACGAAATTGGCTCGAAAAGTGGTGTTTTACACCCCAGGATAGAGTACTAAAGGCACCCCAGAAATACACCGGAAGCACCCCAAAAATGTGTCGGAGGAACCCCGGAAAAATTACTATCTACGCCCAAAAATTACTATTTGCACCCCATAAGACAAGTGCTAAAGGGACACCCGTGCAGGATTAGGGGGAGGACATCTTCTTCTCAAATTCAAAAAATAAATTTTGGCGGGAAAACCATTTCTTCTCTGGCAGAATTTCGATCGGATGTTTGGACGTGATTTAGTGAGATTCAATCCCTGAAACTTAGTGGGTAGACGTGATATGACTATAGAAATCTGGTATGGGTGTTCGTTTGGATCAGAATTGGCGTGTCATGGAGCAAAACAGGGCAGCACGTGCATGAGAGATATATTTCACGGGATTGCATGAGTTTTGGAGAATTTGAATGTGTTATGAATGTGTATGATGACTAGAGCAACAGTTTGGAGCGTAAATAAGTTATATTTGGAGATTAATCCAGATGCAAACGCGTGGAGAAGCTAAAACATGAAATTATTGCCGTGAGAATAAAAATAATAAAGAGAAGATTTTTTGAAGTTATGCAGGAGATTCGATGCATCTTTCGGGTATAAATAGAATACCCAGGTCATATAGAAGGGGAGTCGAGAGTTTGGGGTCGAGAGGAGAGTTCAGGAGGCGTGAATCAAGAGTTTTCAGAACTCTATTGTTGTTGTTGCTGCTGCTCGTGAAGAACAGGGAAACAACGACGGTTTCTTCATCCATCGTAACGGTTTCTTCAACTGGTTTGCAACATTTATCTTCATTGTAACAGTTTCTTCATCCTCTTCTGCAACATTTATCTTCAGATTTGTAACGATTATCTTCATCATAACAGTTGAGAGTTGAAACAGTCGGTCTGTAACGCACCTTTGCTGTTGCAGATTTCCTGTTTCATTATTTTCACATCTTGTAAACACTTTTTGAGCCATGAATACATATTTTGAATGTGTTTTCAACATGATGAGTTAAACCCCAACACTGGGACGACGGAGGAGGCCGAACTTCATACATGGGTAAATTTATTTTATTCTTTTTTATGACTTTTGTACTAATATTAATTGAAATATGATTTTGATTAATTAGTTATTATTTTATTAGATGGGTCATGCTTGCTTAGATGTTTGATGTCCCATGCTTATGATTTATAACTAATGTTTTTAGAATCTACCTTGGCAAAAATAAGAGTCCATGTTTACATTTCTTGAGTTAAAATTGTTGAGAATAAATAATTGAACCTTATGTTATGAGGATTGGTCGAATCCTTAGTTCCAGTACCTCTTGCACCATTTGTAATATTATTGTATATTTTTATTAAATTTAAAAACTCGAATCTTCACAAGTCTTAGAGTTCGAATCATTTTTACTACAACTTCAAAATAACATCAAACTATGAAATGAATGAAATTTCAAGTTACAGCAACAGCTACAAATGACGATAACAGAAAGTTTTAAATGGAACTGAGTTATACAACAAGACAGTGAGGCAGGTGATCGTGACAAACAAAACTGAGAGAAATCTTAACTAGATGCAATTACAAATTGGAATGGTATTATGACTAGATGCACAAACTAACAGATTTACTATCTAAGTTACAGGATTATGGTAGACTAATAAGCTACAATATGCAATGACTAACTTACAGAACTGGTATGATACAGGACAAATAGAACAAAAAGACACTAGTACAGTTATGAAAATGCAGAAAACAGAATGCAAGTAGACTCAAAAGATGATGCAAAGATGCAGGTATCCTAACTGAAACAAGATGCAAGGATGCAAATGAAACCGAACATCAGAACCTACAACTAAAACTGACACTGAGATGCAGATTAAAACTACAGGAATAACAGGCTCAAACTGGTTTTGACTTCCAGATTCCACTAAGATCAGATACAAACTGACAAATAGCTACATGGTGCAACTAATTACAAATAAGATTGAGTGGAGCATCTTTAACTAACAGGGAAGAGGTAAAGATTATATCATAGATGGGGTTAAACAACTAAGTTACACTAATGACTTATCGAACATCTATATGACTACTTATAAGCTAAAAAGTGAAAAAGGGAAAACCACTGAAATTTGACACTCAGTACAACATGTGAATATTAACAACTAGAATATGAGAGGATTACAACTATAACTAAACCAAAAGTTTCAACTCACGACAAGCTAAAAAGCTACAGAATGCAAAGGCAGAAAGTTTTAGAATGATGCAGGTTACAAGAACGAATGACTACTACTAAGATAAGACTATCAAAGGTAGAAAGAAAACAAAAGCTAAGTAACACAAATACTAATCGGCGGTTACAACAGTATATTACAGGACACTATTACACACAACTAAATTAAACTACAGCTACTACTAAGAACAACTAGAAAATAAAAATTCCAGACACATATATACAAGGCTATGCTAAAAATCAGTAAAGTAACACTAAGAAACAACTACACCGCTACCGAGTCCCCGGCAGCGGTGCCAAAAACTTGGTAGGCTAAGAAGAGATACCTACAATTATACTAAACCGCAAGTGCACAGTGTCAACAATGTAAACAGGGAAAATACAGGTCGAACCCACAGAGACTAGGTCGGTGTAACGTTAAATTTCAGAGATTTGCTTTACCAATTTAGATCAAACAAGGGGTTGTCAAAACGACTAGATTTTCTTTACTAAACTGAATCCTATTCAATTAAGCTCTACAAGAACATTTTCATTAACATAAGAAACTAGCAGTAAGCTAAGGGCTTCATCAAAGCCCTAGCTAAGAAAGTAAGAACATGGCTTTGATAGAAACAGATGAAGTTTTGATATTCATAAAATGCATGCTCTTCTCTTTTCAACTGAGTTCTACTAAGTCACTCAACAACAAAATCAACAGATGAAAACTAAGTTCTACTCTCCTCACTCACTGCATACCCCATTACACAACATAACCCCTCCTTTTATACATAGATTTCTCCCCCTTTTCTCAATCCCTAATATCAACAGAAACAATATAAAATTCATGGATTTTGTTCTCGAAACTCACAACTATGTAATACTTTTCATTCATGTACAGCCGCTGCACTATCTTCACCAATTTGACTGATGTTGTCGGTGTTGCAGAGAAGTCAGATTCAGCCCTAATTTGACAACGCCAGTTGCTTGTGTTCACTCTACAATTTCCTACTGCCTTTGTTGAAGTTTGCAAGGGGCAACAAATTCAGACCTCAAACTTGTCATTCTGTCACTTTTGAAAAGCATTCAGCCGACCTAATCTTGTATTTCATAGTCTAGGGCTAGGTTGAAATGAGTATAGAGATAAATATAGAAAATAAAGCAACTATTCTGACAGGGGAAAGATGGTGATAGAGGTATGGGTGATGAGTACTGAAATTGACATGGAGCTTGTTGTCGATGAGATTGGCAAGAGTTAGCGTTGACAATTAACGTGAGGTTGTCGGGGGTGAAGGAGAGAATGGGGGCTGTTTCTGATGATAGCAAAAATAAAGAGGGGTTTGGGGTCCTATTGGGTGTAAATTATGAATACCTTGCTGTGGTATACAAGAGTGGCTTTTGGGCTTTGTTTGCTCTCCATGCAATTTGAGTTCTGAATTTCGGCCCATTGATTTCTTCTTCTTGCACTTCTTGTTCACTACTGGTTCCATTCATTTCATAAATCTGCTCGCACCCCAACTGCCTTCTCCATTGCACGTATCTCCTTAAAGCCGACTTGACATCTAGCTCGACAAGGCATAGCAGCTCCACTTTGTGCATATCCCATGTTCAGACCATTCTTTCCATTCCCCTATCGTTACAAAAAAAAAATCAGGACAATTGCCACACATTTTACTTGCAACAAACAAGAACTACAAAATACATAATTTGGCATAAATACAAGCAATTAGTGCAACAAAATACCATAAACACCTACAAAATGATAAGAATGTATGCAATATTAGGTGCCCATCAACCAGCAATTGGCAAGCTCTATGGAAAATATATATTGCTCCAGTCATCTAGATTTTTTTATGGAAATGTGCACATGAAATTCTCCCTACAAATATTAAAACTGCTTGTATTCTCAATTACATAGATTATGTTTGCAAGTTATGCAATAGTGGAGAGGAAACTATGACTCACATGTTCCTGAATTGCCCAGCTGCAACTTCAGTTTGTCATATGCTTCTTGGACTATCCTATTGAAAGTTTGATTTCACCACAAACTTCACAGATTAGTTAAACTCATAGTTTGATTCTACAGCTAACCTTTCCAATAACAATATTTATGCAACTGCTTGCTGGTATATCTGGAAAGCTAGATGTGCTTACATCTTTAATCAAACCTACCTGAATGCTAGACACGCCACCCTCAGTATTCAACAACATCTGAGTAATTATCATAGCATTCATCCCTTGCAGGACCATATTCTCAATTCTGTTCTTCAGGATGAGGACTATAAGGTTGATCATGCTGAAACTACTCTTAATTATCCAAGTAGTACTAATCAAAGAGAGGCATTTGGAATAATCATCAAAATATGCACCTTGCAAGACCTGGATTCATTAGTTTTTTCACTACACTTACAACTCTGAATTTTACAGGACACACTATTGGGACTAGAAGATATCCAGGACAATCTGGAGAATGGGGAGCAACTTAGCCTTCGATTGGGTCAAGGGAATGCATCACACAAATGTCAAAATTCATGCTGAATCCATGAAAGTTCTAGTCCGTTTCACAATGCTATACCACAATGCAGTCTAAGGAAGATTCCACCTTAGTTATCATGAAAGAATTAGAAGAGAAGATACCACGAAATAATTAGAAGAAAAGACAATGAAGATAATTGGAATAATTTGAAAGTTATTTCTTTTGTTTGTAAGAACAATATTCCTGGGAGTAGTGGTAATTTGTTTACCACTAGCTCTAGCTTTTATTTGGGCTTTCCAGGCCTAAGTTTTTCTACAAAAAAAAATAAAAAAATAAAAAAATTGATATTCTGCGTCCTGGTTTACGCCCTAGTCTGCGCCCAAGCAGTGGCAGAACCAAAAAAAAAAGACAAATAATTCACGTGATAATTTTCTTTTCATCTTTTTTATTTTTCTCTGTTTCTTTTCTGAATTCTGAATCTTATCTCTCTGAGCTTTTTAATTTCATCTTCTCCTCCCCTTTCATTAGCCTCTCTTCCTTACTTACTTGATTTTTTTTTATTTTTTTTTGAAGGATGAACAAATAAAAAAATAATAATCGCGTGGCGATTAAGAATTCCTCCTAAAAAACTCAATTCATCAGCCAAAGTCAATCTAATTGGTGTCCAATTTCTGATGGAATTTTCTGAATTCCTCCCAGAACATCTTACCTGTAAAAGCCCTATTTTTTCTTTTCTTATTAGAATCTGACCCACTTTTGACCATTTCGTTTAACCCATCCATTCAATTCTAGATCGTGATTGAAAACAATCAAAACAGTGAGTTACTGGGTTCAAAACAATCTTGAACAATAAAAAGATAGATAGATATCAAAAGAATAAGCAATTTCCAATAGAATATCAAGTTCGTTTGACGAGTATTTCTTCCTATGTACTAGGATTAATTACCGTATGTAAAATCTTATGGCAAGTATTTTTTTATACATGATTTTGGGTTGCAAGTATCTGAGATCTGATTTATATTTGTGAAGTTAATAAAAGGAAAAAGACAGAAGAAAAGGAAGAGAGAAATATATAAAACAAAATTAAAGAATGTGTTTTGTATTTTTGTCTTTTGGCGACACATCAGCTTACCACCTTAGCGTGGGAGGTAAGTAGGGTAGGGTGCACGGTGGGGCGCCGTGTAGCATCCCCGAAATAAATTCTTATCTATATATGCACGGAGGTGTATGCAGGACAAAAAAAGAAAAAAAGAAAAAAAGAAATCTATCATTGTGTATGCAGGACAAAAGTGCACTTAAGGGTTCTTCTTGGTCGACTTCCCACGGTAGCAGTGGTCCTCAAAGTAGCCCTGACATACGCTAGACCGGATTCGACCGGATTCTTTTAAACTTTAAAGGTGAAGGGTTCTTTTAAGTCTCATCTTTCCTGAGTTTCTCTCTTTCTCTAGCTCTCTGGTTTGGAACTATAAGGTCCGAGTCAATAATATTGTCTGAATATCTAGGGTTTTGGTAAAACCCTAACAAGCCGAGAGAATGGAAGATAATGTAGTGGAGGAGTTAATGACTATAGAAGTGGAATTAGAAGAAGTTCAAGGTATGGTTATAAAAATTAACAAAAATCATTCTAATCTCTTGCATTTCTTGATAATATAAGTTATATGAAAGTAGAAATGATGAAAATTGTTATGATAAATGCTCAGACCAGATAAAGATATTGCTTGATCGGCAAGAGAAATTGTACGAGCGGCAATCTGAATTGAAATCGCTATTAGATGAATGTAAAACATTTGGAAGTCCTTCAGGTGTTGGCGTTCCACTTCCTGTAGAGAATTGGTCTGGGCAGTTCGAATGGGATTCTAAAGCTGATGAGGTTAGATTCAATACCTTTGGGATACCCACGTATCGTGCAAATCAGAGAGAGGTTTGTCCAGAAACATTTTCCACATTAATATTTGTATAATAGTACTACATATGCAATTAACTGTGGCTTTGGATAGATAATAAATGCAGTAATGAGTGGGAGGGATGTCCTGGTGATAATGGCTGCAGGTGGTGGCAAGAGTCTATGTTACCAACTTCCTGCTCTTCTCCGTGATGGTGTGGCTCTTGTTGTCAGTCCTTTGCTTTCTCTTATTCAGGATCAGGTAATAATATTTTCATTTACGCTTTTAATTAAAACACCTCTTCGTTTTTCTTTTTCTTTATTGAATTTAACTACAGCTATTGGTTTAGGTGATGGGTTTGACAGCTTTAGGAATTCCTGCTTACATGTTGACATCGACAACTAGTAAGGATAATGAGAAATTTGTTTATAAGGCTCTTGAGAAAGGTGAAGGAGCGCTTAAGATCTTATATGTTACGCCAGAAAAGGTATCAAAGAGCAAGAGATTCATGTCAAAGCTTGAAAAGTGCTATAGTGCTGGTCGTCTTTCTCTTATTTCTATTGATGTGAGTAAATTACGGCTTACACGTTTTTGTGATGTTTGTGTACATTGTCATTATATATAACTAGTCGCAATGTTACTAAGGTATTGATATTTTGCCGAGCAGGAGGCCCATTGCTGTAGTCAGTGGGGCCATGACTTTCGTCCTGATTACAAGAACCTTGGAATTTTGAAGACTCAGTTTCCAAATGTTCCAATAATTGCTCTTACTGTAAGTGTTCACTTTGTCATGGCAGATTCCAAATGATCTTTATTTGTTTGTCAGGGATTCATTGCTAAATTCTTTTGTTGACCTATCCATTTCTCAGGCAACTGCTATCAAAAAAGTCCAAACAGATCTGGTAGAGATGCTACATATCGCAAAGTGTGTAAAGTTTGTCAGCACAGTAAACAGACCTAATCTATTTTATATGGTATTACCCATTTATTTTGTGTTATCTAATTCTGGACAGTATTTGCGTCACCTTCTTGGAGAGTATAAACACAATCACTTTGCAGGTACGAGAAAAATCTTCTGTAGGGAAGGTGGTCATTGATGAAATTGCATATTTTATACAAGGTTCCTATCCAAATAATGAATCTGGGATTGTTTATTGCTTCTCGAGAAAGGAATGTGAGCTGGTATGTCCAATTTTGTAAAGTTTTATCTATCATGTCATTTTCCTTGGTTTCCTGGTGTTGACATCTTTTTGTATCAATCTTGCTATGCTCAAGAGGATGAATTTCAGGGTTGACCATGGTTGAACATTAAGCAGTGCATGAGGGTTTTGTGAGTCATAGGTTTCCTTACTACGTTAAGTGCATTCAAGTGCAATTACTGGAAGTTGAAGTGTTTCTCTCCAGGGAAATAAAATGACATCCACAGTTTGTATGAGCATGTGATTGTTGTGGAAACCTCAATGAAATTCCCATTTCCCCCATTAACATGAAATGATGGTAGAGAAATGGGAATATAATGCGTTTAGAGATTACAATTTGTACTGGACCATGGCCTTCCTAATTATCACCTATGTTTCTGTAACTTGTATCAATTAAGTCCAAATAATGTGTGCCTAGCCTACAAATCTTCTCACCGACACTACTTTTATTAGGTATAAGTTCATATGTTGAATCACAATATACACTAACCAACACACAGAGAACTCAAGCGTGTATTGGTACTTTATTTAACAAATTATTACACAAAATTTGCATCTGCCATTAACTTATTTTCTCATCAATTGATTGTCTGACAAGTAACAATATCTATCAACTGTATTATTTTGTATTCTCGGTCATTCTGACACTTCAGATGAAAGTAGGTTGCACATGAATTATGTCAACGAGGAATTTCCGCTGATTATTATCATGCAGACATGGATGTAAATGCTCGTGAAAAAGTTCATATGCGGTATTTTATTCCCCGATCTATTTCCAAACTATAAGTACTCTGATTGAATCAGTTAAACCTCTAGGTGTCATTCTTATTTTTGTTTTGTGTATATAGTCCGATTTGCTTCCAGGTTATTTGAAGACGCATGTCAGAGACTCTAAATGCTAAGAATTATGGTCCTGTATTTCAGTTTAACCTTAGCACCAAGGGGCCGAGCCTGTCAATAAAAATCCACCATGAGCTGTTTGTTAAATTGGCTCACTAGAGCAAGGGACCCACTAGTGGGCAGTTTAGACCATCAACTTCATGATCAACATTACCAGCACTGTTTCGTTCTTGTAAAATTTTTGATGCTCATAGATAAGTGATGATAGATAATGTATCATGCCTCGACAATATATCATTTTTTATTTATTATTCTCTTGATAACTCTTGATTTCTTATTTTATGGTTTAGGTGGAGTAATAACAAGCTGCAGGTCATTGTGGGCACGGTATGGATTTGTCTGTTTTTTCCTTATTAGTTCATTACATATGCGCTGATGCGTAATTTTTTTTTTCTCTCTCAACTTATTTGCATTTTTAAATCCACATTCCGACTTCATCACTCTACAAACTATCTTCCTGCGTTGCGTGATGCAGCTGTTAGTGAAGCCCTTCAAGAACACTCAAAAACTATTACTGACAAATAAATGTTAGTGACACGCAAAAAGAAAAAAAATCACTGATGAGCGACATAGGTGGAGATGCAGATAAATGATCTTTAGGGAATCTGCCTTATATGTTAAGAGATCAGAATAGATTTTGTGTAAAAATACAAAATGTTGAAAAATTAATCACAGCACAGGGCAATATGCATATTGGATTCTGTATTGGGAACATACCCGATGATCTAGAGAACAATCGTTCACATATTTATTATTCGAAATTGTGGAGGCCAATAGTTATTTAAAACCCTTTGAGAATGAAACTTAGCTCATGACTCTCTAACTTCTCTTGGTATGTTGTAGGTTGCTTTTGGCATGGGAATTAACAAACCAGATGGTAAGTTCTATCTACTATATATGTTTAAGAACCTTAAGCTACTTATCTATTTGTATTTCTTTCTCTTGGCCATTTTTTTTTTTGCACCATGTGAAGATGATGACAGCTTGTGTATACATACACCAGTATATGCTACACAAGCTGGTGTATGTTTATAAGTTAAGATGTGAGAGCATCTGAAAAGTGCCCTCACAGTCTAAACTCACACTATTTTCATGTAGTCAGGTTCGTCATCCATCATAGCCTGAGTAAATCAATGGAGACATATTACCAGGTATTCTTCGGGTACGTACTTAGGGTGCTTTCCTTATATGAAGTCTTTTTGCTATCATTAACTAAATCTGACCGCAGGAAAGTGGCCGAGCTGGGCGGGACGGGCTTCCTTCTGAATGTTTGCTCTATTTTAGGCCCGGAGATGTTCCTCGGCAGGTAATGTTGCTCTCCATTATGCTTTATAAGTGTTACTGTGAGTGTCCTTTCTTTCAATCCTTTTTGAAACTTGGTTTTTATCTAGCCAGAGTTCGATGGTCTTCTATGAGAATTCTGGTTTGCAGAACCTGTATGATATAGTCAAATATTGTCAGGTAAGTTTATGATTATTGATTACTCGTGTCCAAATTGTCGATGGCGTTACCTGTATGTTTGTTTTTGTGGGTCAACTTGCATCATCTAATCAACCCTATGCATCACACCATTGTACATATTACATAGCTACATCATTATAAAGATTTAAAGTCTCTTCTCTTCGTGACAGTCCAAACGAGAGTGCCGTCGAAGCTCTTTTTTCAGGCACTTTGCTGAGCCTATACAAGATTGCAATGGTACCGGGTGTTAAAATTTTTCCTTTTCAAGTTCATTTAGCTCCGGTGGTGCTGCTGGAGGCTGTTCAACCATGTGAAGCTAAAGGTGTTTCCTTCTTTTTCAGGAATGTGCGACAATTGTGCGTATGGAAGGGATCTCAAGGAAGTGGATGTCACATGTATGATTTCTCTGACTTCCTTCTTTAACTATTTATTTGTTTATCCTTTTGCCTACATTTGGGGAATGCATTTTAGGGAATGCATTATCACATATTTCCATTTCTGGCTTGTTGGAATCTTTTAAGCGTTAACTACCATTTCAACATTGCTTTTACAGGTCATGCGAAAGCTATGATCTCTATACTGCAGGAAGTGCAAGAGAGTGAACAGAGAGCAACTATGTTGCAACTAATGGACAAGGTGAAGGTCAAGCATAAGGAACTAGGTACCTATGTTTTTCTGTTTACTCTCTTTTTCCAATTGCTATGGATTTATACCTGGTAGTCTAGGTGTTGGTATGTGAGCTTTAAAATATTCAATAGTGTTGCACCCACTACATATATCTTCTTTTTTATAATGATGCTTGAACTCTGACTTTAAATTTACATGTAGCACTTGAGCTCTCTCTTTCTTACCTCTTAGAGTTGGTATTCGGGAATCGTAAAGTATAACCATTCAAGTTGGGTGTTCTTACCTCTGCAGCTTCCGAGTTAAAGAGAGAGGAATCGGAGCAGCTTATCATTCAGCTACTCGTGGATCGTGTTTTGGTGAGTTTCGATCCTGGATATGTTTTTTTGTCAACTATAGCATGTAATGTTTCAGATTAACAATAAGGTGGGAATTTACTTTGAGATAGAACGAGGAGCTGTTGAGAAAACTATAGATGGTAGAGCAAGTCTCTCAGACTCCCTCAATATTTTGTAGAATTGGCCGCAAAGATATAGCTTTGACTTGGTACTCTTTGTCAGTCAAGCTTCAGTTTCACACTCCTACACAAACTGTTGTTGTATCTATGTATGTGTAATCTCCTCCTGTCAATGTGAATATTATGTTTGAGGTTCTCTTTTTTCCTGTTTCTATGTAGAAAGAAGAGTTTCAGCACACAGCATACACTACAAATGCTTATGTAACAATAGGACCGCTGTGGAAACAAGTACATACGGGAAGAAAGACAGTTAAACTAGAAATTTGCAGCGGAATAAAGGGAAACGCTGGTAACAAAAAAGCTACTAAACGCACTGTGTCATTATCAGGCTTGGAAGTAAAGCTTGATGAACTACGTAGAGAACTCTCTTCCGTTCATGGGGGAATATTCCCACACTCTGTCTTGTCGACTCAACAAATCAGCATGTTAAGCTCCCAAAAACCTACTTCGAATGAGCAGGTATTGCACTCTACCTTAACTATCATACAGTAAACAAGTCAGTGTATCACGGGTTCTTGGTATCCGCTATAGCGTTCTTTCTTAGGTACACGATGCAATTTATGACGAGTGGCTTTGCTTGTGTGTACGCATTTTTAAGGTGCACTCTTAAAGATCCCATGGCCAGTTCAACCATCCATGATGATTAACACCTCACAGATCGTAATTCTTAACAATTCATTCCGCTCTTGTCATAGGAAGGCTGTAGAGCCATTACTTCTCACCTTAGAAATGAATGTTTTCAAATATGGTATGCGAAGGGTTAATTCTGCTTCCTATGTTACGCATGCTTAACTGAGTATGTTGTTTGTTACAGTTGGAAAGTATAATTGGGAAGTTGAAGACGGACAAGTATGGTAGTAGAATTCTTGAACAAATTCAGAACTATGTGGGGCAGTCTGATGGTGATCTGCCAAATGAAGTTGATCAATCTGAAAAGAGACCTAGCAAGAGATTCAAGAGGCAAAATGCTCCTGTTCTCATTGAGAGTAGCGAGGATGAGGGATAAAGTTCTGTTTACCAAAAGGTGAACAGGTCTCCTGTTTCCATTGAGAGCAGTGAAGATGGGGGATAAAGTTCTCTTTAGATCCGAAAACAGCAAGACTCTTACATTTAGCTCAGTCCCGCTCCTCGTGTATATTGGCATTTTTGTAGTGGTCCACTTTAATAAATTCTTCTCTTTTCTTATAAGTTTTTCATGATCTCAAATTAATTTTAGATTTGAATTTTCTTTCTCATTCTCCAGTTTATCTCTTTGTCTTCAAATTTACTTAAATCAACAACCTAAACACCCAATCACATCTCTCACACCACGTCGAGAGTTGTGCTAACCTCCCCTCCCATTAGCTGGTCAACGGAACTCTCACTCCTGATCGGCCGAAATCAAAGTTAGCCCCTTTACATTTCATGGCCGTTAATTTTAAATCTAATTTATTCGATCCGATGTCCCAGATTTAATGAATAAAAAAAACGTGAATTTCTATTTCTATATAAAGAAAAGAAGATAATCTTTATAAAAAATCCGTGAATTTCCTTATTAATTTTTTTTTGAATATAATATCCAGAGAACCAAGAATGAAATCTAAGAACTTCCGAAAATTCTATTCTAACTGTTTTGGCAGGCATATCTTTCGTAGGCAGTTAATGCTAAAATTAGCAAACGAGTGATTCTTTTATCGTCAGTTAATGGAAAAGGTTGGAAATTTCGTGGAGTTCTAAGTTCTGACGATTCTACAATGGTTGATGGTAACATTAGTAAGTAAGTACGTTTAATAAGGCAACAGAATAATCTGTGAATGGTTAAATATATGTGACAAGTATTCCTTAAATACCAAAATTTCCTTTGGCGTCCGTGTATATGAACTATAAAGTAATCGAGGAAAAGCCAAATCCTGTTGTTTCCCAGTCGCTTCTCTCTTCTATGATTTGTGTTCATGTACAAAACTAATTTAGGGTTTTTCTTTTGGATTCCAAACCGTATATTGCATCTCGGGTTTAAGATTAATGCTTAGATATAGGTTGTTTTTATCGTTTGGTTTGGTTTTGTTGATTTGTAGGTTTAACCATTTTTTCTGATTTGTGTTTGAATGTATGTTCTAATATGTTATTGATTTCCTCTATTACTCATTTTTATCGATGTTACAGGTGATAATAGATAAATTCGAAGATTGGGTACTATCTGATTAGTAAGTTTAAGTATTTTCTCCCTCTCCCTCTTTTTTTTTTTTTCTTTAGCATAATCTAATTTTTGTTCTTCAGTACTTACACAGTCATTTATATTTGTTTTCCGATTTTAGATAAGTTCCAGTATTGTGGCGTCTGAAAACGTTTTATTGGGTGTGCCAAATGCCAAATTGTGTATAGTTGCGCTTTTTTGCTCATATTAGAGCATTACATCTTGCAGCCCTATTTTTCAGGTGTTGATATATTATATAGGTGTTTCCTCTTTGAAATATGTTGGTAGTAGCTTGAGATTTGTTGATTTTTGTTTTTCGCTAATCTTTTGTTTGTGTTGAACCTGATTTTTGCATTTTCACTACCCGGGGTTTCTTTTGATGCTCAAACACCAATTCGTAATGTAGTGCTTTTTCTACTTTTTGTTCTCATGGCACTATTGCTATTTCTTGATGAATATATAACAATTCAGAACAGCAAGGAGCCAAGGTACTTAAAAAAAAGAAGTATAGGTGAATAGAGCTTGAAAATAAGAATCGGTAACAACTCTTGCTGTTGTTGTTTTGAAGGGTGCAAATAGATGAAAACTTTCCTTTAAACTTGTGCCGTTGTGTGTGATAGATGGTATGAGCTTGTGTACGTACTGGTCGTGTGGAAGCGAGCAGATTGTGCTAAAGGTTACTGATATCAAAAATTTTTTTGTGGAGTTCATGTCGTGTATAATGCAAAATTTTGGTGGTTCTTATTTTTTCTTTGTATTTTCGTTGCACAACGCACACCGTGAATATTTTGTTTTTACGACTGCTTTTGCTTTAGTAAAGGGGAATTTTGATTGGTGTTGCAAATATTTTGTGTCACTTTTATAATTAGTTTGACGAAAATGGTTTTGTTAATGCTTGCCATTTTTCGATTTGCAGAGATTAGTAACTGCTTGGATTAAGGTATCTAAAGAAACTCCATCATCACTGTTATTTTACGCAATTCCTTGGAACACTCAGCTGCATTCAAAGGAAGTCACTTATGCAGAATTCAGGTCCATGTATGGGTTACTGTTAGACATGGTTATACTTTTAAGTAAAGATGATTGCATTTTCATTTTCTAATAATTCCTATAGGTATTTGTGTGCATTTTAATATGGTAGATAGAGATAGTACAATAGTTGAAGAGAGAATATACAAAGAGCTTTGTAGAATAATTATAGAGTAGGGAAATGAAAATAATGTTAACCATTATTGAGCCCCGGCCGTCTGCTGGAATCTGCAGAGACCTCCAAAAAAGGAATGGATCAGGTATATTAAAGTGAAAAAAACATCTCTTGCAGAATGCGACAACATCAACAAGCTTAAGTACCTCGCCTTTCCTAGCACCATAGCTACATTGACAATCAACTTATCATTCACCCAAAGATGCTGAAGTAAGTGCAGTTATGAACTTGGCTCTTGGTATCCATGTAGATTAATTGGCTCTTGAACATTGCCAAAACAAAAAAACAGGAACAAAGAATCATAGTTTTTGCTAGAAGGTAAACTGTAGCACATACCTATTGCTTTAGGAATCTCATAACATTTTTCTTATGTTATGAATTAGGCTACGTAAAAATATGTTAATAAAATAAAGTAATGCATTATTCACATTTCCGTGTGCATGAATTTCTTTAATCAGAGCGTTAACATCAAGGAAACAAATACAATCAGTATTGAGATATATGCATCTTTAAGCTCATTCTTTATACATTCTCACGATCAGTGTAATATGTATATCCCAGTATACACTGCTATTGCAGAGCTTCTCATTTCATCACATATTTTTCTTAAGCTGTGGTAAACTCATTGATTAGGGAAGAGTAACATCTTCATATGCATCACAAGATATTCTCAGCCTCGATTGTCAATGATTTACAGTTAAATAGCATCTGTGTTTTTGTTGAAAAACTGTTTCGGAGGAAGTATGGCTGTTTTTTCAAGCGAAACAATTTAGAGATAAGATAAGAGCAATACGTTATTCATTATTTGAGGGATAAATCAATGGTCGCCTTATAAGATTCGTAAAGATTACTTTAGTCAAACATTCTAAGAAATGAGACATCAATGGTAAATTTGGGTTAGCATTCAACTTCTTTCTTCGTTATTTTTCTTAATTCAGTTTTCTCTCGCAGTTCTAATTATTCTTATTGCATCTTTTGCTCTGGCTGATGTACCTATGAAATCCATTAAGAGTAGCTTGATTCAGTTGATTTTTTTTTTGCTTTTTGCATTAACTGCTTACTGCGTAGAATAGGCTTTCATTGTTGTTGCCTTTGGCCGGGTGTTGTTTTTGCTTCTCAAAACCACCGTTACTCCATAGGTTTGTAGAGGGAACGGAAAGTCACACGTGATGAGTGATTGCGGTCAGGATTGCTCCCCCGAAATCTCTCTATGTTTTTGTTGGATGGAAACATTGATGTGTATTAAGCTATGAATTGGCGACATCTTTAATTTTGCATTTTTTGTAGGGTTTGAGATGCGATCAGGTTCAGTTGCGGTCTGGGATTCTTGGTATATATTTTTAGCTGGGTTGTCTTATCCTGGCTACTACTGCTAACCATGTTCTCTTGAACTTCTTGGTTATTGGGGTATAACAGAAGTTGCCAGGGTGGGACAACTTAGTGGCCGTCACATATGAAAAGGAGTGATTCGAGTTGTTGCGTTATTTGTTCTCTGCTGTTTGTAGTTAACGCACGAGGGAAAACAATCTTCACCCAAGTTGTGCCATACCATTTTAAGGTACTTATACAATCCAAAGAAAGATCCAATTGGCAACAAAGCAACGTATTTGAAGTCTTTGCAGCAAAATGCAAATGTTTCGTTTATTTCTAATTTGTACCTAATTTTGCCGAATTGGTATTTAGCCATTGGTATACAGACTCAGTGGATTAATCAGTTTGTTGTGTTATTATGAAGTGTTGGTTTAACTACAAAGGGAGAGGAATGTAAATACATAAAAAATATTGTTGCATTCAACCATGTTGTCTCGAGTTTCTATCTTAATACTACGGTAATTATACTATTTTCTAGTCGGCATGATCTTTTGTTTTGGAGCTCCAATACGTCACCCAACTAATCGGTGAAGAGTTTGACAGATTCTGAGCTCTATTTAAGTGGGAATTATGGGATTGCTAAAGTCAGTGCATAAATGCTCATTGCCTTCTTGGTAGATAAGATATTTGCTCATTGCCTTCTTGGTAGATAAGATCTTTAGTGGTCGCTTAAAGAGTCTGGTAATCCAAGAATTTCTGATGAACATTTCTCTGTTCTGAGGCTCCAACCACCTTTATAACTCTTTTGTACCCGCTCAAGTGAAATACACATACTGACTATTGCTCAAACACATTCAATTCGTTTTTGGATTTAATCCTTGAAATAGACTGGCAACTAATCCAAGAATTTCTGTTGCACATTTCTTTGTTCTGCGCACAAGTGAAATGTACGCAGACCGACTACTGCTCAAACATATTCGATCCGTATATGGATTTAATCCTTGAAATCAGTAGGACCGATTCACTGCACTAAGAGCAGAAAGTCAGTTGGTAAAGTTCCATATATTTAATTCATTCATCTAAAGAAGTTCGATTCACATGTTTGGGGGAAAAGGTAAACACAAGTGTAATTTGGTTACACTTTGGACTTGAACTGCGGATGAGGATCGCAGGAAGCAGTTTGTTCCTAAGAAGAGCCACGACAAGACACACTCAATGTAATTCTACCACAAACTAATTTGAGACAGTGTTTTGTTGTACTTAAATATTTTTCAAATTTAATGCCAAAAGCATACATTTTTAGATATTTTCGACACCGCATTTCCAAATTAAAATTCATAAAGGCTTTCTTCATAATTTTTTTAGGTAAGTCGACTATATACCCATCAATTAAGTCATTGAAGGCTCATGAGTACCAATTTGAGGTGAAAGAAGACGCGAAGTTTGGTTCTTTTGAAGCCTTGGTAAGGAGAAACAATATATTTATTTTAATGGATTTTGTTTTAAGCAAACTCTAATCTCTTCTTTTTGCTTTGTAATAGTTATTGGTAATATATGATCTTTGAAAGATTGGGTGATAATGATTTATTTTTTTTTGATTTTGTAGGTGATAAGAACCTATAAAATCTTAGGTGGTGGGTAAAAGACTGGTAACAAATAAGTTCACGAGTTTTGCAAGAGAAAGAGTTACGGTGCACACCATGAACGAAAGAGATAGAGAAAGAACCGTTAAATCTTAGTTGTCTGCCGTGAAAAATTTCATCTCTCAGACATTGGTCGGTCATTAATATTCCAAAGTCCTTTTTTTTTCTTTCTTTCTTGAAGCATGCATTTTATAAATTACACACAATAATGTTTCTTATAAACTGGTATGGTTGTGCAATGAACTCAAAATTATAAAGAGCAAGACCAAGTACTGGAGTTCCTCATCGGATTCTTTAGAAAATCATTAGCTGAGTAGCTTCCCAATCTCCCTCTTGAATTTCAAAAGGTGAACACAATTGTAAAGAAAACATTGTCTCTGGGCAAGTAATACAGTGCATTTAATATATTTAGTTTGTGTTCATTTGGTTTGCACCTTTGGCTAAAAATCTGTCTAGGGATCATCTCTATCAGCTTATCAATCAATATGTTCAAGTATATTTCTACTTATTTGGGGTCGTGAAATTTGATCCATAATTTACAAATTTTACAAATAGTGTTTGGACTTCTTAGTGCAGTTCAACAATAAATGTGGATCTTTCTTTTTTATTGTTAGGAATGGAGGATTCAATGAGACATGCTTCTTAGATATATAGGTATTGAAATGCACATATAATCTTAGCTGGTGGGACTGATATTCAATAGGCGCAGATAAGAAAAGATGGTGGGATCGATAAAGCGATTCTACAGATAAGAAAATGTGTTATTTTACAGGTACAACAAAATATATATGGGTGTACGTACCGGTCATTTTTAGAAGCTTTGAGTTTTGGTGTTTTTATTGTAACTGTAATTCCAATTATTTTCATCTAAATTAAGTAACTTCGATTTATTATGTCTGCAATGTTACGGTTCCAAATGAACATTGTTGGTTCAGCAAAGATGAAGGCGAAATAAATGATTAAAATGGAGAATACATCCATGTGTGTGCTTTCACGTCATTGAGTGTACACCTTGACAAAGACATGGAAAGTGGAACCGATGGTATGCACCTTCCACTTGCAAAGATCATTATACCGTACAATCGTTGATTTGCTCCCACAACCACCAAAGCAGAAAATATGCCTGCAGTTTTGGGATCTCTAATCACCAATTTTTAATCTAATATTTAAGAAAGAAACAACGAATCATTTATCTCAAATGTTAAGAAGAGATTTAAAGAAGAAGAAGAAGAAGAGAATTGGGTATATCAATTGCTTCTTCTTTTAAGGAGAATAAAATGGTTAGAGCTCCTTGAAATGAAAAATTGAGATTGAAAAGGGGTCCATGAACTGATGAAGAAAATCAAACTTTGATACCTTACATTCAACAATCTGGTCATGAAAATTGGCATGCTCTTCCCAAACAAGCAGGTTACCGAATCCTCCTACCCTTTCTTCTATGATCATTGTTATATTAATTATTATCTGCAACTTGAAAATTTAAGCATAAAATGGGTAAGTTAGTGCATAATTCAAAGATCTATTTTTAAAAAATATCTTTTTATTTTTTATTTTTTTTTGTGCACAATTACATTATTACACAAGTATCCATTATTGAACATGTTGACATGATGGTCTGCTGTATCAATGATATCTTACGCTATTGTTCTTTACCGAATATAATCGTTTGTGGGACTCGGTTTGTAGAAATAGTACTCAGGTGGAAAGGTATTGTTGTGGCATGGGAGTCCCAAGATTTATCTTGGGGAATACTTCTTACATACTATCTGCTACTTTTCGATATAAATAGGTTTCTCATAAATAACCTTAAAAGTAGAAATCAGACCAGTCTGCGTGGATAATCTTCAATTCTTTGACATTACAGTGGAGTAAAACTCATTGCAATTTATACAGTATTCCGTAAGTCATTGATAGTAACGCCTGGGGAAAAAAAGAAGCAAAGATTGAAGTACTAAAAAAAAGACTACCATTCATTTAGCTTCTACGATGTGAGATATTGAGTTTTTGATTGACGAAACGATATTTGATTTTGAAAAAGATTGATGATTATTACCGATGAGGTCAAAGAACAATGGGTTAGTAACCACGGGCAATGAATTTTACCACATTGCACGTAAGTGCCTGTATTGAATTCCTTTGTATCTTTTTTTTTTGACCGCAGGAAAATTTGATGGAGTGCAGCACAGAAAGGATTAAGAACATACCTCTACTATTATTCGGATCTTATGATCAACGATAGACTCCATTATTGGATATCATAAGGTAATTGTTCAGTTTGTTATTATTTGAATCAACCTGAAGACTCCATTAAAAGGGTATGGTGGTTGTGTAGTTGATGTATATGGATCATCCATAAGACATGTAATCGATGGTTGATTCGGTATGGGTGAGTTGTATTCATAGGTGTAATGCCAGTGAATTTTAGCTTGGTATGCTTTTTACTTTATATTTACATAAAAGTGAGATGTTTGAACATCGTTTTAAGTACATAGGGTTTTGAAATTTGGAACTTTTATTCTTGAATCTATACGTGGTGGTTGTGAGTGTGAAGTGCATGTTTGGTGGTGTTGTGCGTGATTGGTGGTGGAAACAACTGGTAATAGCAGCGTGTGCGGTGGTGAGCGTGTAGTCGAGATGGATGCTGGTGGTGGCAGATTTTTTTTTTTTTTTTGGGGTTTTCTATTATCAAGATTTATCATTGATCTGTTAGTTTAAAATTCAAATGGAGTTAGGAAGGAAACTGGTGTTAGGGAGAATGGGGTTAGAATTTGTCGAAGTTGAATTTGGGTGGGGTTCCCTATCACCGAACCTGCGATATATCTTCACTCTATGTACTCTATAGTCGATCTTTTAAGTTGGTCAATAGTGAAATATAGTTGGAAATATCGACTAATACATATTTATGCGGGTGAATATGTTTTCCGAGACTAGCTTCATTAACAAATAATGGGGTTTTAGTGACTATTTTGAGGACATCTCAATGATATGCTAAACCAATGACTTAATATCTACTTTTAAAAAAAATGACGGGATTCTTTATAGCATAAGAAAAAGAAGTTAATGAAGCTCACAAACCTCTGACGTATTCCTCAATTCGGAGACGGTAGAAGAAGGGATATGCTCTAGACCAGTTATAGCACGAAACAAGAAAATATGGAATGGGATTAACAATAAGATGAGGACAATGGTATAATTTGGAGATGATTCTTACGACAACTTTTTTTCTTAAATAAATTATTGCATTATTATTTGTACGATACCTAATAGAACAATGGAAATAGGGAAACCAGATACATGCTTACATTAAGCTAAAAGATATTCCTTCCTTCTAGATCATAATCAAGGATCGGCAGATCATTCGAATCCAACATTTTAATCTACAATCGTACCACGAAGACTTTCGACCGGTGCCTGGTGCAAGAAAAATCTGGGTGAATACATTCACGAGCATAGTTCTTCTCCGAAAAGGATCATCAAATACCAATTTTTTTTTTTTTGCAATAGCAGATTTTACAACACTTAGAGAAAATATAAATAATTTAACAGGTATGATATGTAATATATCAAACAATACAGTAAGAATATTTATTTATGTACAATAAGAATATTTAAACATAGTAATTATTTTTTACAGATGTTGTTGGGATCTTAAGGGGTCTTTCGAAAATTCAGATGAAAGGTAGAAAAGCGAAACCAATGCATCCACACGTGATGTTCCAATACAAAGCCACAATGGAGTTTCAATAACGGTAACTATATGGGATAATATAACCACCCAACTAAATGATTCTATCTTGGAAAACGATGGGGTTAGTCGAATACTAATAGAAACTTCAACAAGCGTTGAGCAATTTCAAGGTATGTGCAAAATCAAATTAAATTGAGCTTAACAACATACTTTAACATAGTTTGAAGGCCATAAGATAGTATAACATATTTGATAATAAATTGAATTTTTAAAGTGGAATTAACATTGATAATTGAATGATCACATGGGAGATCTTTCTACATACCAGTAAATCTACAAGAATATACATAAATCTCGATGTACCAGACCTAGAGATTCACGAGAATGTACATTATGAGAAACACATTTAAATTGATCAACTTAGTATGTAAAAAATTGTTGATGATTTTAACACTAACATGTTAGCAACTGGAAATATATGTCAATGGAAAAACTAAATGTTTCAGGAATCCCAAACCAAACAAAGAAAGAATTGATGTTCGAAAATCGTATAACACTCGACGAAGCACTAAAAATGTTATATAAATCGGGTTTTCTTAGTTTTGAAAGATACTGATCTTTTATATTTTTCTTGGGTTAATTTAGGGTTTAATTGTTGGTTTGTGTTTGAAGAAGCTACAAAAGAAAACCAGATGGAGTGTATTTGAATCAAAGAAAGATTTTCCAATACAAGTTAAGATTTTTATGTTCGAGGAGATAGAACTTAAGGAAACTTTTTTTTTAGAAGGTCTGGAAAATGGCTTTTTGTTTTTGTGTGTCTTTGATTTGGGTTGTGGTTATGGTTTAGTTTTTAAGGCATCATTGGTGGAATTGGATTAATCGCTGATCGAATAGGAATTTTTCAGAGAACCAGGAAGTATCGTGGATAAAGTCTGAAAACTAATTCAATTTAAATTGTATCTAACTGCAAAAAATAGAACTATAAACGAATCAAATGCAATGCAGGGCGCAACATTTACTTTTGAATGAGCTATTGGAATTTAGACAATTTCTCTGTGGTACTACATGGTATGTCCAATATGCAAAGAAAGGCATGACTGCATGAAAGGAGAGCCAATGTGCAATAGATGTGCGGTCACAATAAACACACAACGGTAACAAGTAGAAATGCTGAGTTATAAATATCCATTTATTTCTTATTACATGTTATAGGAAAAATATTAGTAAACTAAGACATGATTTATGACAATGACATTCTTCAATTTATAGTACACGACATCCTTATCACAACAATGGGACAAATAGATGAAGTGGTTATAGATAAGAATATTAGAGTAACAAAGATGATGGCATTGTCAATGGTAGATGTACAGGTAACCATAATGTTTATAATAAACACAATTTTGGGGGAAAACAGAATGCAACCTCTTAAAGAATAATTTTGTTTTGTAGAAAAATCCTACAGACCGTGTTGAAGAAATATTAACTGCAATAGGAAAATCAATGGTCTTTAGATTCATACTTAAAGAATGAAACTTCATATATCCGAGTCTAAAAGAACATGACATATTTGATTATGATAATGCTTTGTTGAAAGCATATCTATTAAACAAAAACGAAAAGGTAAGTTCAACTCCTAACAAAGAACAACTCCAGGCACCTACTAAAAAGGACCTGGTAAAATAGAAAAAGGATGCCACTATATTGAAAACGGCGATGACATGCCAACGTTGATCGAACCGGTTGAACATGATGATGAAATGGACGAGATTATGAAGAGGATCCTGACATGCCATCGTTGGTTGAGATAGATAAAGAAGCCAATGAAGTATTTCTTATTAATAAAGATTATAGATAGCATAAGTATTTATTTTTAGACACACCGCTTTTGAAACATATTATTATTCTCCGACAGTATATATATGTTTAAATTTTTTTTAAACTAAAAACCAACCGTGGAAATTTTAAACTAAACGGATGTGAATCTTACAATTAACGGTGCTACCATGTCGTTCTTTCTTGGGGACCAGTTCTCATCTTGGATAAGGTCGATTAAGCCGTATAATATGGAACTACGAATTAGTAGTAGTTCAAACACCTCCAACAAATATGTAATGCTAACAATGTGCTATGCGAAATTGGATTCAACATAG
>JAJJMB010013238.1:245914-268605 GCA_023531105.1 Papaver atlanticum | reverse complement strand
TGGATATTGGCTCGATTTTAGGAAACATCAGTTTGATTTCCTAAATCAGTTTTGACTGATTTTTAGAATTGTGTTTAGACTTCTATCTAAACAAGGGTTTCCTATCTTAGCTAGTTTAGGTCTCCTAAATTAGAGTAAAGCTTGGTTTCCTAATCGAAGTATTGTAAGCTTATAAATAAAGGCGTAAGTCTTAGATTATCAGTATCCACATTATCTATATCAATCTTGTCTAAACCCTTAGGTTGTAGACATCTATCTCCTCACAATGAATAGAAGTTATCTCTCCATTAGCAAGATGTAGATCCACTTATAGATTTAGGGCTGGGAGAGTTGGGAGAGAGTTGAAGGTGAGTGGAGAACGGGAAGAAGAAGAACGGGTGCTGAGTGTCATGTGAATTGTGTATTCTCTGATATATGAATGAAGTGAATTTCTGCTACCCGTGGATGTAGGCACATTGCCGAACCACGTTAAATCTCCGTGTCTTATGTGTTCTATGTGCGTTAGCTTCGGTTGAATGTGTAGTTTTCTGTTTCTGATGCTAGATCCTGGAATGCCTTGAGGAACAATATGAATCTCTTGGCACAACAAAAGTTACTGTTAGTATTCTTGGCGTTGGATTGAGTGTGAGACAAACACAAATTGAATTAACCCTGGATAGAAAATGACCAACTTCAAAGATAAGTATCCTACCATATGTTGTTGTCCAATATCACTTTGTGCCGCACAGGTTTGGGCAGAAATATCAAAATCCTCGCCGGGCCCATTTACAGGTTGGGAGAGGCGTCATTTTAGGTATTTTCATGAACTAACACTTCAATCAGCAAGTGATCTCCATGGCGAAAAAGTGTTCTCATAAATCCCTAAAAAATCCCTTCTTCATATTTTTCTTAGTGATCTGTTTCTTGACACTCACACCCACCCTAGCAAAGAAATCCCCTCGTCCAATAACTGAAAGTGAGGTCAAAGAGAAGAAGAACATATGTTATGCAGATATCGAAAGGTATTAATAAAAATATCCCCAATCTTCCCCTTCTTTTTAATTCAATATTTGCAGTGTTTTATAGATTCATTTATATTTATGCAGTGGATTGTGGGGTTGGAAGTGTAAATCATCAATGATAGAGAAAGAGAATTGTGCATTGAAATGTCTGTCTCCTCAATGTTACGAGCTTGTGTACGAAAGCGATCCGGTAAGTATAAACTTCATTTTTTTTCTGGTTGTTATAGGCTGATTTTTATTGATCAATTTGTGATATTTTGCACTGTGGATTGCTTAAAATCCTAAAAGAGGAATCTGTTTTTGGATGATTAGTTAGTTGGGTCTTTACTTGTCTTAGTTAGGGTAATACTAATCTAAGGATTTAACAATTTCTGTTAATTCTTTTCCGTATTCAGCTGGAAGAAGGAGAGAAGGATTATGCTAGAAGTCAAGAGTACAAGTTTTGCATGCACAGGTATATATATATTAGCACGGTACTTCCTATTTTGTTTGCTTTGTCCATATTCTCTTTCCTTTTTGAAATCAAGTTGGACTAGGTTTCTGTTTAGATCTTTATTATGTGGTGAAGAATTGACACAATTGGATATGAAACTTCATAGAACGTCTATGTACTTGTTGGTTTTGATAATTGACTTGGAACTCTTACTCCAGTAACTCTTTATCAATCAAATTTGATATTGTGTAGATCCTATGAAACACCTAAGTTTTCATGTTCAATATAAAGATTAGTTTACAGATGCAAACTGATGGACAAAACATATATGTTCTTTGTGACATCGTACTCTTTAGTAGCAAATAGTGATAACTTCAAATGAAGATGTAAAGTGTGGGACATCGATTTTTTTGAAGGGAGTTTAGTATTGCCAAATTTGAAGTGGCTGTCTGTGTTGAATGGGAACGATCTTTGCTACTCCAAATACCACAGCTACCACGTTATCAATGATGGAATTGTAAATTGTCCATTCATGATCACAAAGTTCAGTATCTTTAGTAAAGTAACAGTAACATGTGAAGATGATTGAGAGTTGACGTACTTTTGTCCTCTTTTACCCAGTGATGGTCATAAATGGGAACAAATAGCTGTTTATGTTCCTAATGCTACACATCGATACTAAACTGTATCTGTAGCTTTCATCACTTTGGAGGCTTAGATGTATCGATGCATTAATTGTATCCCTTGACCTACTTTAACACAGATAACCATTTCTCTCACCTTTGCTTGACCTGATTATTATCTTTTAGCTTAGACTCGCATGCTAAGTTTATCATGTCTGTGTTGCTAAGAGCCTGTACCATACTAGTTAAAGCTCGAGGCACCAGCAAATAGTTTTTCATGGAGGTGACTCAATTGAGCACTTCTTTTTGGTATTAATTCTCTAAGTTATTCATCTCTTTTAGTTGGATGCAACATATTGAAATACTATGTTTTGTTGAGAAAAAGGTCATATCGTATGTCGCGCTCTCATCCTTACTGTAATTTTGTACTAACTATAGTTGCCCACATGGATCCATATGTTCTTTTTTTTCCCCTTTTTTCTTTCTTTCTGTAATTCGGTCTTCAGTAACAATGGTGGGTGCTTCCTTGCCTACTGACAATACTCATTGGTACTGATACTGTTACGTAACTTCTCCTAAGATTTGTTTATGTCCTATCTTGGTTGAATATATTTTGTTTTTGATCCATTAAAGACCTATTTATTAGAGAACTAGACATAAAGTTTTGATTTCATTTTGATCTATACCCTTGCAGGATATCAATGGGAGAAAGCCTTGAAGGTATCAGAGGCTCCTTTGATGTATAGGAATATCCAAGCTACATAAAATTACTCTTTCACAACCTTTCTGCTCAAAATTTATGCACGCGTGTAGGTTTGTCGCAATGTATGATACTTGTACTGTATGTTGGTGCATTCTTTGACTTTCGTCATTCAAATACTTTTTACAGGTTGAGAGGTCTAGACTACATTGTATAACTTTTTAGATAATGAATACTACTCATGGTTTTGTATTATAAATGTCATTCTCGATTCTTGTGTACGGAGGAATCCTTCAGGATTCTTATGAACTGTCATGAATCACTTGATCAATTGACGTTCAATGTTTTTTTTCTTAGCGGGCTATATTATTCCTAAAGGCAATCCATTTCGAAGTTTTGTATCACCAAGTAAAATCAGACAGAGCAAGTATAGGAACATCCTCCAGGAGATCTATTTGTGGGGGTATAAACCTAGTTCTATTTTGTTTTGTTTATTCATATTTAATTTTAGAGTACAGCAGCAGTTGTTCTAAACCATAACGGCAGAATCTACAAAAACTTTTGATGTCAGATTCAAAAACCTCAGAATTGTAGCATCAACCTTAAACTAGTACAAACACATAATCAATTTTAAAACATGCCATAATCAAACCATAATGCAGATTATGACTAATCCGACTTAACTATTCGGTCTATCATGGATCCTATGCGGATGTCAAATTTTAAATCCATCGTGTATTAGATTGGATACAGAGATGAGGCTAACACCGGCTCCATCCGGACCATGTTCACTACTCCTACTTAATAGGATTCCCCAAACTCCGGTGCCAGTCTGAGCTGGGCTCATCATGAATCATGATCCTAGGAGCTTTACAGTGTTGGCTCGGAGGAAAATCTCGACTAGGTAAGGAGATAAAATAAAATTGTTTTCTGCCTCTCTCACTATCCCGTGTGTCGACCCTTGCCAAGTCCTACGGCTAAATCTTTCGCTCTAGTCTAAACTCTGCTCCACAATCTTGAAGGCTGCATTCATGGCTTTCTCGTATACTTGTTTAGGAGGTGCAACACTCAGAACCCTAAAATTTTCGTCATGTTCTTCAATTTTAAGACCTTCTTTACCTCTTTTATCTCCACCAGCCAAAACCCTAACTTTACATTCTCTTCATCACTTGACCAAAACTCATAAATTCCCTCCTTTTCTTACTAGAGCAGTTTCAGTTCCAGCTGGTCATACTCTAGACGAGGAAGAAACTGCCAAATCTTATCAATGGAAAGCTACAATTGATTTCAAATGGATTCGTGATAATAAAGATGCAGTTGCTTCCAATATTAAGAGTCGAAATTCGGTTGCTGATTTGGACCTTGTTCTTGATTTGTACGAGAGATCACTCAATCTTCAAAAGGTTAGGGTTTTTGCCTTTCTTTTCGTGTGCACAGATTTGGGGTTCTTTATTTTCATGAAAAATCTTATTATCTCTAGTGATAATCTTCTAAAATCATTGAATATTATACCTATCGGCAGTGTGGTTTATGTAAATATAGATAGATTGGTAAATGAAAGTCGGCATTTCTTTTCAGTCCTCAAACAACAAACTGTATGATAGAATTCACCATTTTTACAGTGTTTTGAACTGTGAAGATATTAGGAGACTTGAGATCACCGAGTTGATATACATACATGCGTTTGAGTTGGTGAGTTTGTTGCTTACTAGTCCATATGTATGTGGATTCCCGTTTTGTTCCTAAGATCTGATTTTAAAGTCTGTAGTCAGTCGACATAAACTTATAACCAAATTGAAGTGCTCGCTTATTGAAAAATGTCACTGTTTAGCTATTTCTATGTACTACAACCAATATTCTCAGTTTATATATTTTGTAACAAGATGCAGCAGTTATAACTTTTTTGTCTGTCAGGTCACTGATGTTCTGATATTATATCCAGGGATGTTGTGCTTTTGACATGAATCTTGTAATTTTGGGTTACTAATGTTAGTTATTGGCAGAATACCCCTGTTGTTGAAAATTTTTAGTCTTTTAAACTGGACGGTGTAGATTAATGTGGATACCCAAGCAAACCCATATAACTTGTCTCATCATCAGAAGTTTACTATTTGTAGACAATAGATGCATTGAGAATTGGAGAGACTTTTTGGTGGGTTCCTTTGAGTTTCACAATCTCTGACTGCATTTTTTGATTATGACTCTAGCTCATGACTACAATCTGATTTCACGGAAACCAATTATTTCAATTTTTCATTGCTCTCACAAGTCATAACAATTATGAACTTTTTATGTTATGGTTTCTGTTTTTATATGTTCATGCAAGTATAACAGCAATCTTCATGAACTTCATGTGATGCAAATATTTGCATGTGAAAAGGCGCATCCTGAATTCACAATTGGTCTCTATGCTATGTGAACTTTGTATATGCTCGTAGCATTAAATTATCCGTTTCATGTACTTATGTTGATTGTTTAATAAAATATTTATACTGATTCGAAGGGCGATGATTATGTTTGCCAAGCACAGGTGAAAATGGTGCTGAAATTATTGCTAGAATGATCTTTAATTTGCATCTTCAGTCGTATTTTTGATGCAATGCAGCTGTTTAAATGGACGGTGGTATGTGGTGAAACTGCCACCATCATATTTTGCGTCCTGCCACAAAAGATCTGAATTTGTTGGTAGAGTTGAAATTATTGTACCTAATTTTTGCGCACAGATGACAGGAAGTTCAACGGCTCCGAGGGGAAAGAAATGTTGTTGCTAATAAAATGAAAGGGAAATTAGAACCATTGGAACGCCAGGAACTCATAGAAGAAGGTAAGAGCTTGGTGGCATGGTTTAAAAAGGCGTTTGTGGGGAGCGCTTTTTTTGCGCGTCAGGTCCTAGGCGCTTCTAGAGCGCCGCTTTACGAATTGGTTTATATACTAGAAAATGAAAAGCTGGCCTTTGAAGCCCAGTAGGCCTGTTTCATGTTTTTTTAACTAAATACTAACAAACCTAATTTATGGGGCATGATGACGATGACTGTCTACATGATGATATGAATGATGCAGACATTCGTGGCTAATATATTTGAAAGCTCTTGGGTAGAATAGGCAGTATCGGTATGCCATATGCTTAGTTAGTTTAATTGTTCCTTTTATTATTTCTGAACTTCGTAATTTTCTTTTATTAGATTGACAACTTCTTATTTATACATATTATTATAAATTTTAAAAAATTCGCTTTCGCTTTACGCTTTCGCAGCGTTTTACACTTTAGTATGAGTGCGCTTCGCCCCACGCTTTCGCTTCTTAAAACCTTGGTGGTATATATTTTTCAGTCAGGTGTCGATTGTTTTACTGAAAAATGATATCTGCGCAGGAAAAATTCTGAAGGAAGGACTTTTGACATTGGAAGAAGATCTTCTTAAACTTACAGAGAAGCTTCAGAAGGAAGCACAATGTATACCAAATATGGCACATCCAGAAGTTCCTATAGGAGGAGAAGATTGTTCTGGACTAAGAAAAACTGTAACTGAGCTTTGGTATTTTGTGTATCTATGTACTAATACCCTTCAGTTGTTACACTGTTCTTATGTCTTTCCAATTTTTTCCTCCTTAGGTTGGTAGTCCACGCCAGTTTGACTTTCCTGTTAAAGATCATGTACAACTTGGGAAAGAGCTAGATTTGTTTGATTTTGACGCAGCCTCTGAGGTACCCCTTTTTGCTCATCTAAGGTGTTGAGGATATCCTATGTAAGAATGACACTTTGTTTTTCAAAGTTTCACGTAGCGTGGGCACTGTGTTGTTAGCTTTACTATGCAGCTTAGTTCTAAAAAAGCTTGAAAAAGTAGAAGAAAGAAATGAAAGAGAAGAAGACGAAATTAGCTGCCTTTTTCTGCAATATAAGCATGGGCGTAGTTATTTTGTTTCCCTATGAAAAATGAACATAAAATCAAGCTAATCCTAACTCCCATGCATGTGTAGGTCACTATGTCAAGGACACCAAACTCTTGTACACGTGTGATTGTTATTTGTTACATAGGGGATATCATGTTGCAATTTAGGGTTTAGCCTCTGAACGTTCCTTATTTTTATATGAGATTTGTTCTTGCTTATTTTGGTACCCCTGTGATTCAAGTCATAATGCAAAAATTTATTCTAAGGTTAAAGATAACCTTGATGGCGACTTCAATTTGATTTTAACTTTTATAACATGTCAAATTTGAGTAGTATTTAACATTGAAGTGCATATCCTATGTGCAGGTCAGCGGGTCAAAATTTTATTATCTAAAGAATGAAGCAGTAATGCTGGAGATGGGCCTGACAAACTGGGCAATTGCTGAAACCATGAAAAGGGGTTTTACACCTCTAACTACCCCAGAGATTGTACGCTCGTCTCTTGTCGAAAAATGTGGCTTCCAACCTCGTGGATCAAATACGCAGGTTCGCAGTTGAGTTTTCATATTCATTCCCTGTTAGAAAGATCTTAAATTGGCAATAGTTATTTTTTTGTTATGAAAAATTTCAGCTCCCTCTCATTCTTTAAGGCTAAGTTCGTTTTCAAAATGCTGTTATTAGTCACTGTTCAAACCATCTCCACTGGCTTCCAGATATGTTCGCATAATGATCTGTCATTGCTAATTACACTTTAATGTTTTCTATCATGACAGGTTTATTCTATTGAGGACAGTGATCAATGCCTTATTGGAACTGCAGAGATTCCAGTTGGAGGTATTCATATGGATTCCATTCTTGCTGATTCTCAGTTACCCTTAAAATATGTTGCCTACTCACATTGCTTCCGTACTGAGGCTGGTGCTGCTGGTTCTGCCACAAGGTAATATACTCAGTTGTGGTTTCCTGCACAATCTGACTTGTTTCAACAGTTTCTTCTTATCTGGAAGATTTTTGGTATTGCATAAAACAGGGTGGCAATATGTTTGGTATAAAGGTTATATGTCTTTGCAGGGGTCTTTATCGGGTTCATCAATTCAGCAAGGTAGAGATGTTCATCTTGTGCCGACCAGAGGACAGTGATTCCTGTCACCAAGAGCTTATTGAAATTGAGGAGGACCTTTTCTCGTCCCTTGGACTTCATTTCAAGTACAACCATTTCATGCATCCCTTCCTATGGTTTTCCTTTGTATATTATGATTTCATAAAGTTATCTTTTGTTTCATTTATTTGCTTGTAGGACTTTGGATATGGCAACAGGGGACTTGGGCGCACCTGCATATCGCAAATTTGATGTTGAGGCGTGGATGCCAGGTCTAGGACGCTATGGCGAGGTACGTCTACATAAAATATCCCATTGGTTAGGTTCAAATTGCTAGTGTCCTGGATTTCTGTAAGGTTCCTACTTCCTAATAATACGTCAATTGAACCAGATTTCGAGTGCGTCCAACTGTACAGACTATCAAAGCCGGCGTTTGGGTATTCGATTTCGACCTTCAACAGAACAAACCTCATCAAATTCTAAGAAGGGGAAGGCTAATGCAGGCACAACCCAATTTGTGCACACACTTAATGCTACAGCATGTGCAGTTCCAAGGATGATAGTATGTTTATTAGAAAATTTCCAGCAAGAAGATGGCTCTGTAGTGATTCCTGAACCATTAAGACCTTTCATGGGTGGGCTCGACCAAATCAGACAGAAAGGACAATGAGGTTGATTGTTTTATTAGTTGAAATCTTTTTCAGGGTTCCAATTCTGGCATCCTCCAAAGTTCTAGTCTCACTTGTTTTAAGCCGAGGCTTTGAGTTCGATCATTTACCTTTTATTTATTTATTTTTATTTTTTCTTCTTTTTGCTCAAATAATGAGAATTATACTTTCATCAATGGAAAATGAAAAATCGAGCAAAAGCATAGAGGAAATCTCCAAATCTTAAGTTGGTGTCTACTGTATCTCAAAAAGTCGTTACGGTTTGGCGTTTCAGTTTCCCTAGCCATGTGTAAGTAAACAAATTCCTCAGTCATGGGGCTTAACTGTCTTCTCTTTTTGGTGCACACCCCATCATGTAAAAATCATGAAGCTTCGGAAGAAAAAAAAAAGTCATGTAAAGACGCGTACTTTTTATATTAATGTCTCATTTTATTTTAAGTACTAGTAAGAACACATTGAATTTGTCTCATTAACAAAATTAAATTTGAAAACAATGAATTTTTTTTACGTAAATACAAATTTACTATTCTTATTTGTACTCATTATTAGTCCTCAAGGAAGTTGGGGGAGTTGGGTGTAGTTGGGTTTTTTCCAGTTAGTCGTGGGGGAATTCGAAGGAGTCTCTCAAAATCCCCGTTAGTCGTGGGAGAGTTTGGGAAAGTTTTTTTAAACCTCTTGAACTCCCTATTAGTGGTAAAACCTTAGATTGCTAAGGAGTTGGTTGTTTTAGGGAGTTCTGGAGAGTTGATAGTGTATTTTTGCCTGGACTCAAATCTCTCAAAAGAGTAGAGATTTGGGAGGGAGTTTGGTCGGAGAAAAACATAGGAGAAAGAGGAGGAAACGCTCAGGTATGTTTTTTCATCTTTTTTCTTTCTTTGATTGCCATGATTTGATGGGTATTTCTTTTTACTTTTGATTGTGATTACCGTTATATGTAGATCTGTGTACATGCTGTATCGGTGCAGTTTTCTGATGAATTAATCTGCTGATTTTTTTTCCACGACTGTTAGGAAAAGTCTGTAGGATATGGGTTTTATATGTACTGGCAGTAGTGATTGTTTTGTTTAGAGGTGATTTTGACTTGGGTGATTTTCATTGTTTTGTTTATATGTATTGGCAGTAATGTACGTTTCCGTTTGTTGCGTGTGACGATGTGCTTAGCTACACCATGAAAATTTCTTATGCACATACAACTGATCTAGTTTTGGAGTATGTGGCTTGAGAGTTTGAATGATTAGTTTACTACTTACAACAATTACCGATTTTGTACTTTGTGAGATGAGTCTGTCAAGAATTAAAAAAGGCCAAAATTGTTAGTACTGAATACTGCAGTTCCAGTTCCAAGCTTAGTACTAACCAAAATTGTCCGTTTTGGCTGATTGTTGAATCTCAACTGTGAAAATACACCTTATTTTACATGAACCTTACCGGTTTGGTAAAATACCCCACTGAAAACTTAGTTTGATGTCTCATTTGGTACCTTAATAGCTTAATTTCACTATCAAGTTCAACAACAAATAATACAATGCATTGAAAACTTAGCTTATAAAATTACTTATTAGGGTGTATTAATTTGAATGTGAGCTTATGGAAACTTGATTTATCATGTTTATATGAACATATGAACCTATAAGGAAAGCAGACGCTGGAACTGCCAACTTTCAGGTAAGCATTGTGTTGTCCATCTTTGATTTCCTATCTTCGTTCCCCTGTCAAACACGGAGGTCTATGACATGAAGGATCAAAGTCATTTTGCACAGTATGTGAAAATATGCTAAAGTTTTGAGATTTGAGTGATCTTTGAAACAACAAAAAAATGTCATACTTCATTCATACATGCTCAAGTCGATGCATACGATGCTGCACATAATTTAGTAATGCTGATGTTAAGACTGTGGCTCACACAAATAATAGCAAAATCTAGACACATAAAAAACATTTTAACTGATCAAGCAGTCGGTACTTAGTTTACACACAGATTTATAGGAGCGTATTTGCACATTTTAATAGAAACTAATAGAGTTAGTTCATTTATAATGGGTGCAGATTTTTGGTGTATAGACAAATGAGTTTCCAATGTTTCCCTTTTCTTATAGGTTGTTTGCCTTCACTTATAGAGTAAAACGTTGATGATTGTCATGGTCATGGCACGTAGTTTGTTTTTAAGTTCTAGATTTCGTTTTCCATATGTATTACTACTAGCAGTGGAGATTTAATGTCAAAAAGCACTACCCTGTATCTTCTTTAATGCAGTCTTATGACAAGAATCTCATGTTTTAGAATTATTAAGTTGAGCATTATGAAAATCATTTTGCTTAATTGATAGTGTTTTGGTACAAACCAAATTATGTAAGTGACAGTTGCAGCACATGGAACAACTCCGTATCCGTGATACAGAGAAAACAAGTGCATTTCCCGAAGAGCAAATAGAAAGAGATCTTTGAACGTTGTCGTCGTAATGTTATCCTAAGCCACGGCAACAGATAGTTGCAGGTTAGATTGAAGATATGAACAAAGAAACAAGTACTACTCATATGTAAGTCATATGTACCATGTAAAAGAATGCATACCAGAACATATTTGGTGTAAATAGATTTGATTGAAAAATTATTGAATGAAAAATTCTGATTTTTTTTATTTGATTCAAAAAGAAGAATCCGACTGTATATGGAATGGCAGGCGCATCGTGCTTGCGTGCTATACTAGTTGATACAGAGATAGGATCATTTTGTTTTTTGATTAAAGATCATTTTTACTTGCAAATGAGGATTTGTTGTTTCTTAAAAGAGAATGAGTTAGGAATGAACTCTATCAAACTCCCCCAAACTCCCTCTAATAAACTCTCTCAAACTACCCACACTCCCCCAAACTCCCTGAACTAAAAAACACCAAACTCTCTCAAACTCCCCACACTTTCTCAAACTCTCTCAAAATCCCCAAGATTTAAAATACACTCAACTCCCTCCAACTCACTCGATGACTAACCCCCTGATAGATAATTCGAAAAGCTTTTCAAATATATAAATTTTATAAAAATCGGGTGTATATTTTGAAAGATATGAAGTTTTTAAATATTTTAATCTATTTTTAAAATAATGGCATTTCTACAAATATGTACAATTTTTAGGGCTTTATTAATCCGGTGTTATTTAATATACATTTCTACCCTTAGTTTTGATTGAAATTACATGATATAATAGAGCTTAGTATTTAAAATGAGGGCAACTTAGTAATTTAAGGGGTCTTCTACCAAAAAATGCCTCTTTTCTTTATATTAGTATAAGATAAGATAAGATTATAGAAGAAACTCGAGAGGGTAGTTTTAGTAATAGAAGTTGTAGAAAAATAATCTAACATTTTTACACATTGACCAGACCTAACCGAAATCATCAACGGAAACTGATTATAAACTGTAGATGATGCTTCGAAAAATAAAGTTGTAGATGGATGAGAAGGTCGTAGCTTCACAAATTTTTAGCACAAATCTTCAACCTTTTATAGAAAATCGGATTTTAATAAAACCGGGTCTATCTATAAGCATCCAAATCAATTTTGGTATTCATTCGTAGAATCTCTAATGGATGTAATTGATACCTTTGATACATGATTTAGCAATTGAAATAATAAAACCTCAACATGAGTCTCCACCGCCACCAATCGATTGTTTTGAATCACATCAGACGCACATTTTAATGAAACAGATGGATCTATGATCAAATAAGAAGAAATCCTCTTGCAACTTTTTAAAACGCCATGAAAAAACTTCAAATCTCTAA
Organism: Papaver atlanticum; assembly: GCA_023531105.1. Lineage (NCBI taxonomy): Eukaryota > Viridiplantae > Streptophyta > Magnoliopsida > Ranunculales > Papaveraceae > Papaver > Papaver atlanticum. The sequence continues at coordinate 256,416 of JAJJMB010013238.1, read as the reverse complement.
ATCGACTATCCTATAAAAGTAGGATTACAGTGAAAGTTATTGAAACAATAGCTAAAAATTTGCAGGGAAATCCCTGCTCGGATCCGATCAAAAATAGGATTCGAGCAATAAGACATTTATGGATTTTTTTTTTCAATTTAATGTTTCTAAATATAGTTTATTTTACTTACATCATTTAGATAACATATTAATAGTATAAACCACTATAGGTTCTCTTTGTCATTCAAACAAATTAAAATTTAATTTAATTAATTAGTTATTTAAACTAATTAATCTACTATCAAGAGTAATTAGCACGCTAATGTTTTCAAATCAGAATAATTAGCACACTAATCTACTGTCAAGAGTTGCTTCACCAATGTGAAGAATTCTGCAACAATCTTTTAGGATGTCTTCAGAACAATAGAGGACCAACTTATTTGGTAAGCACTCACTGCTAATCACAAATCAGAGACAATATGATTTAAGGTTTAGAGTCAAAGCTCCCTTCGGATGTAAGATACCAAGATAAACAAGACAATTACAGATGCGAAACTCCTTGATAATATTAATCAAGTTTTACTACTACTGAAGTAACCCACTCGATTTGCAAACAACCTTTCGATCCACAAGCTTTACGTTTATAAAAAAAAAAACTACCTGTTTTTCCCATTCAATCAAATCAAGTAGATAATCAGACAAAGATTAAAATATCAAAGTCCCCAATCTTCGTAATCTTCAAAAGTAACAAACTGCACTTGATTCTAATATCTGATTTGTCTTACAAAATGAGTTCTGTTAACATCAGCAAGTCAATAATTTAATCAACATATTCAGAATCACCGAATATGTATAGTCTGATCTTTAAAGTCTTGAGTGGTCTTATATCAGAAAAAAAAAGTTCCATAAAATAAACAAGAACTTATCTAGATAATAACTATGTCTTAGCTCCACAACAAGTAAACAACAAAAACTAAATAAAAATTTAGTTTCCCACCAACCATACTACTAGTACTCATTGATCCCAAAGAAGGCTTTAAACTAGTTAATCGTGCTTTTGTCCAAATTGAATCAGAATGCTTGTTACTAACAATAACTTCATACTTGTCTCAGGTGTGTTTCGGGATAAGTTTGTAAAAAATACAAAGCTCCACGATTTATAGTGTTATTCTGCCAGTTTCAAAAAAGAAAAAAATTGCAATAAAGATATTTCCGAAACTAGCAAAGATCTCGATATCATATGATTACATCAACATGTATAACTTATTTGTAACAAAAAAAAAATGTTCCAAAATATATAATCAACAATATTTTCTAATACATTAATACTTGAGATATCCTACTAATATGACAACCAATATTAGCTAGTTGCAACTCCATGTACTTTACTAAGTTACTCAGCTAATTGTGTGCAACCTTATGGGAAAGAAAGCACATCAAATTTCGATACTAAGTAAAGTAAATGTATCTTAATAATCAATCAAGATTTTTTTTAACACAAAAGCCTTAGATTAATTTGAATTAATTAGTCTTTTGTGATAGTTTTGTGGTGGTTTATTCATTTCCATAAGTCTTTGGACCATCAACCTATTCTTTGTCAAAAAACTAAAACTAAAACTTTGTGGATAACCATCAAATCAGGTTGCTTTTGCATTGGTTTTGGAGGCCAATGCAAAAGCTGCCTAGTTAGCTTCTTTACAACAAAAAGAAATAGATATAATTTTCTTTGAATTATTCAAGAGTCTAAGATCTGGATTGATATCTTCTACTCTAGCAAGAACTCTCCAGTCTATGCTACTTTGTTCTTGATTAATGACTCTGATCACTTCTCTCCAAGTTCCTTCTATAGCCACACCAATGTTGGAAAGATGTTTTTTTTCCCATGGGATTTCTTCTTCGATACCTTACACGTCTAACTCAACGAGTATTTTTGAGCTCTGCACATCACTATCCTCGTCTCCTTGTACTAACCAGAATAACGTCTTAGAATTAACGAAATACCTTCGTTATTTCCGGATTATGTAAGGACTGCTAGGTTTGTTTTTACACTTCCAAAAAGTGGAAAAGTCAAGTTCTTTAGTTTGGGATCTTTATGATTGCTATCAGGTTCCTTAGTCCACTCCTCATTTGAACTTCTATGAAGGCTCCGTTATCTCGTGGCCAGGATATAACTATTCCTTGGTGATGGTTCAGTGCCTTTGAAGAGTTTCTTACTTCTAGCCTTCCATATGATTTCTGCATATTTGAAGTCCCATTATCCCATCTCTTCAGTCCAATCTGTAGGGATAGATTTCCAATCTAAAATACGTTGATTAACAGAGGGAGAAGTTATGTGGGAGGAAAAGGATTATGGTTCGAAAAGTACTAGATACATATGGCAAAGGAGCAACTGTAAAATGAGTAGTCTAAAGTTTCATTCCATTGATAACATAATAAGCAAACATTTGGGATATAACTGAATTGGGGAAGTTTACCTGCAGCAAACGTCATATCATGTTTACAGTCATATTTTTTTTTTTTTTTAATTCTAGATATTATATTCAAATCTCATATACTTTCCAATTTGTTAGAGCATTGCTCGGTTGAACCCACAGGTTTTGCTATCTCAAGCTTGCTGTCAATGTTAGATGATCAAAACTATATCTTGACTTCTAGTTTACTAAGTCAAGTCTTGGACTAGGTTAGAATTTTTAGTTGAGTATCAGACATCACCCTTGAAGACTGAAGATCGGCGAAGACATTTAGAGAACTTCTGTATCAGGTATGTAAAGCTTTTTTTTTCCAGCCTATCAGGTATGTGAAGACTGAACCATTCTATTTACTCACTATCTCACCAATCTATCTTTTGAGACTATGTCGTATGACTTCTAGTAGATTTACAAAGAAGAAGTTTCGAGTCAAGCTTGTTTTGTGAAAAATCTCGAAATATGATTCTAAGTAAAGATGTTCAAAGGTACTTAACAATATTAGTTCTTTGAATTAATTTGTGGATCAATTGAAAATTGCCCATGCAAATGATTTTATTATTTGGGAATGTTTCAAACATCATAAGAGATAAATATTGAACTCACTGATATTTCTACTCAGGGTAGGTTGGGAGACCAGTTTGCAAACCATAATATCCGAGTTTCATAAATACATGAAGGTTGGTGAACCAGTTCGCAAACCACAAGTTCAGTTGGGAAGAGTTCACGAACCTGGTTGGGAAATCGTGGTGAACTTAATTTTCAAAGTTGAAATAATAGGCTAGCAGTTGGGGAACCCGGTTCACAAACCGTAGCATCCTGACTCGTGAAAAAGCCCTACGGTTGGCAAACTTTTGTACCAACTGTCCCAGTTTATATTTTAGTATATGCTTAAAGACTTATTTTCATAATATGTTTAGCATTACTAGAACTCTCTTAAACACTTCTAAGACTTCATTGATACTTAAACACTTATGTGTGTGCATCATGATTAAACTCTTAAGTGTTTGAACGAATATCAAATTGATTTTAGTTCTTTGGCTAACTTTCCAAACCGAATGGTCATTATACACGGTTCCGTAACCGGACCTAAGTGTATATTATTCTTTGTATATTTTAAGAATAGAGTCTGCTTGATTCTCAAGTTTTCTTAGCTTGAATTCTAAGCAACTGTTGGTGTTGGAAAACTATAAATAGAGATGCTCTTTCAGCTGGGAAAATTGATCCCTGACACTTTGTATCCTAGTTGATTCTAGAGCCGTCCTCTATTGACCTAGGTTTCCTCTGAGAAACATAATAAGGTCTACGACTAAAATACTTCGCTTTGAGAATTCATAAAGCCAGGTTCGACTATCTTTACCTTGATAGTTCGGGAATCTTGATCTTGCTTTTCCGTTATCGAGGTTCTTGTAATCTCTTTTAGGCAAGATAGATATAATTCGCAAAGTTCTCTTCATCTCAAACTTTGTGATTCCTCAAGATAGATATTTGAAAACTGATCTCAGTTGATCTTTTGAAGATTGTTCTTGAGAGGTGGTAAAGAATCTAGGATGCTCTTCGGGAGTCGTAAGATCCGGATTTATGAGGTGTGCTATCTTTGTCTATTGCAAATAGATTTCTGCACCTTGACCTTTGATTTAAACAGAAATCAAATAGGCTTATATGTTAGAGGCAGATCGGTGTCAAAAGTCTTCACTTCGGCTGAAACAACTTTTAGGATGTAAAGGACATCAGCTAATGGAATCAAGTGCATAGAGCCTTGCGAGGTCAAGATAAGTAAGAAGCGTGTCTATAACTGAATCGCTTGGAGGGTGGATTCGGTCTCAACCAAATTCCATTCCGAAGTCTGATAGTAGGCTAGTGTCTGTAGCGGCTTAATATAGTGTGGTATTCAAATCTGGACGAAGTCCCGGGGTTCCTCTGCTATTACGGTTTCCTCGTTAACAAAATTTCTGGTGTCTTATTTTCGCATTATATTATTTATCTTTATAATTGGATTTACATAGGTTTGTACGTATTCAATCTAAGTAGATACGTCCACTTAATTGTAATCGACTACGAGATTTGTTTCTTGTAGAATTCATATCTTGAAAAATAGATAACAAGTTTAACCACTTGGCAGAATTCCGATTGGATTTTTTGGATACGACTAGATTGATCTTGGATATTGATTTTTGAGATCGTCCAAGTACTCTGCTTAACAATCAGGTTCACGGACCTTGTGTCTATACATATGCTGATTGAGTAGAGGTTGAGATTTAAGCTCTATATACATATTGTCAAGGATCATTCAGTCAGTCTACTTTTTATTGTATTAAGTTTTGTCTATACAGGTTGCCGAACGAAAAAGTTGGGTGTATTTTGTATCCTTTGCGTTTTCACAATTAATACAAGAAACTGTTGCATTTTACATATCTACATGAATGACCTTATAAAGGGTATTAAACTCTATGGGAAAAGTGGGTTTCCATCTAGTGTATCCTCCCTATTTCGATTAATGTGAATAAGTGACATAGCTTACGCAGTTTGGCTATCAAATACAGAGTGAAACAAATGAGTGTTCCAACAATCATTAGCTAGTAAGTCTTTTACTAAAACCCCAGCGAAAGATTCATATTTTGAACTGGAAGGATGTTGTATGTTATGATCCATATGTCTTTCCAAATGTAAATCGAATCCCATTCCTACTTCCCAAATACGATAAGGTTTGATCTGATTTAGTCCTTTTTGAATGCACTTATAAATCCAATAACAAGACTTGGTTATTTTAGGGTTAAATGGTTGTGTTTGTACCATGATAAAATTCCCACATAATGGGCCAGAATGCTGTTTGGACAATCATTTAGCTGCCATATGAGTATGTCATCCAAGCCTGCCATTCAACCAACTCAGTATGCAGGCTACCGAATCTTCCGTCCGGTTAACGGTCAAAGTCAACGCACAATCAACGGTCAAAGTCAATGCATGGTCAATGGTCAAAGTCAACCTTCAGTCAATATCAAAGTCAACCGTCGGTCAATTGTCGAAGCCAAGTTGCAGTCGTGCTGCCAACCAGTTCCCAGTCATATTTCCAGCGATGCTGCCAACCAGCATCCATCCAAGTTGCCAGTCGTGCTGCCAACTAGTTTCCAGCCAAGTATTCAGCCGAACTGCCAGCCAGTCTCCATCCAGTCTCCAGCCATGTCTCCAGTCAAGGAAGTCTGCCAGTCAAACCCGCAAGCCCATGTCAATTTTGCTCGTTTCCACCAATCCAATGCAAAAACCCTGGAAGAAGATTCTGGAAGATTCTGGATGACTTGCTGACCAAGTTACTTGCATAGGAAGTTTATCTCCAAATTAGGGTTTTACCCATGTATTCAACTGTATAAATAGAGGGGAATCTCAACCCTAAAGGGATACACCCTGATAAACGAAAGTACACCAGCAAACCCTAAAAGGGATCAAAAACCAATTGTAATCACATCAATGAAATATCTCACCCTACGGGGATTCGTCTGTGGATGTAGGAAACACTTGTCAAACCACGTTAAATTTGTGTCTCTGCTATTCCTGTTGTTTTGTGTTATTAACCCTAGTTTTCATCATCATCACCAAAATCATCGTGTTTAGTGCCTAGAAATATTTCTGGGTCCAAACAGGTTGCTTACACTTACTGAAGTATGAAATGACGAGGGTCTCGAATCTTCAAAATAATGGTTTCATAAACAACTTGATTCCTACTAATGATCCATAAAGACAGAAGGAAGTCTATTAACGTTGATTAATCAAAAGTTCTATCTATAAATATTGAATTACTAGGTCTATAATAGTCAATTCTCAAACAAACTTTAGTGGCCTTATAGCAGAAGCGAAAGACCACAGAATAAACAAGTTTGATCTATCAAGGAATTAATCATATGAATTAATCGAAAACTAAATAACAATACGATTTTTTTCCCACCAATGGTACTGCTAAAAGTTTCTTGATTTCAAATAAGACTTTAAACGAAGGTAGCGCAAGAGATTTTACCTGATTATATCACCTTCATTTGTAATACCTAGTATTTTTTAATCACATTTTAGGTACTCAAACTAGATCAAAGTATCGAAGGGATCTTTAGAACTATTTGCATATCTAAAGATATCTTGTGATAATCCATTATTAACAGACTCGGTTCTGTGTGTGATTTATCACAAACGGATTCAAATTTGTGTTGTGTAGGTTATTGAGAAGGCAATCGAAGATTTGAAGACGAAGAAGATTTTCTTATTAGTTTTCGTATCTTGTGAATTTGTGCACACATCTTGATCGTCTGGGATCCAACTAGAATCGTGTTTATCCTTGATAGACTTGATTGTCTAGTTATGTAAGAATGACATCTCTTTATAGTTACTCTTTGAGTTATATATTGATTGATTACGAATCCGAAAATTGGTTATTTAGGTAATCAAGGTTTGGATTTATCTATCCAGACAAAGGAGTTTATTAGATTAAACGGAAGAGTCTTTTTTGAAAACTCAAACATATCTTTCACCAAAGATTGAATATAGTGGTTACCAAACAAATTCATTCCTTTGCTGTTTGGAATACGATCTAAAGGAGTGATGATTCACATGCGTGACTATCGAAGTCGAAGGCGCAGGGATACTGAGGAAACTAAGTAGCTAGGGGTAGTCTACTTGGTCTCAACTATACAAAGTTGGCATTAGATTTTGTATAGCGGCTTAATTCTGAGAGTTTTCAAAACTGGACTAGGTCCTGGGATTTTTCTGCATTTGCGGTTTCCTCGTTAAAAAATCTTGCTGTGTCATTTACTTTATCATTCCGTAATTATAATTTGGTTATTATAATTTAAAGTAAATACACTTGTATGTTAATTCCTGGTCACTTGATATTGATCCTATAGTGTTTCGGTTTAATACCATACCTATTATCAAGTGAACACCTTGTTGTTGTATTGTCTCGATATCATATCCATAGACGATCACACAAAGTGTATACCATAGTTGTTGTATTATTTCGACCTTGTCCATAGACGATCACACTTGGTATATGACTTATAGGTTGATATTCGAAAGATTGTGGTGTATTTGGGTACCCTCGTCTTTTTAGGATATTTTTTTCGAAATAATCCCTAGCTCATTTGCAGAAGATATGAATAATTTATACCATAGTTTGTTGTATTGTCTCGACCTTTTCCATAGACGATCACACTTGGTATAGGAAATATAGGTTGATATTCGAAAGATTGTGGTGTATTTGGGTACCCTCGTCTTTTCAGGAGATTTTTTTCGAAATAATCCCTAGCGCATTTGCAGAAGATATGCATAATATAGGTCAAGGGGATGCTGAAGGAAGAGTGCATCTGAGATAACTTAAGTTTGAGAATTTTCTATTGTTTTTGGTTTTTTAGTAGTAGAGTAGCTTTCTTTTTTGTTTTTCCTTTTTTCGGCTGGGTGATGTGGTTTTAAAGTTGTAGTGAAAGTGGTGAGTAAAGTTCGTTCAACTCGGGCTTGTGAAGGATTTTTTTAGAATTAAATAAAATTGTTTCAATAATAATAAGAAAGTACCAAGACTCTGGATTCCACCATTGACCAATTAATCGATAAACTCTAATCAATATTCATGCAATATTCTTCGTTTAAGTGATTCTAATATTTGCCTCTGATAGATTTTTGAAGTAGTAGTTGTAATCACAAAGCATGAAACATCAAAAGTGTCAAAACCTAGCATGTTCCATCAAAACAATTCACAACCACTCAATAAAAATCAATTTTTCTTTTAAGTTCTATGCAAAAAAATCATGTAAAATAATTGCAATAAATAATAAAAATAGAATTATACCACTTTTCATGGAACAATGGCTTCCTCCGTCGCCTCGGTTAAGGGGTTTAGCTCCTCATATTAATCGTGTTCTCAAAATACATGTTTATGGCTCAAAAACTGATTACAAGGGAGAAAAGGGAATACTGTAGTCGCTGAAAGTCTAATACAGCGGACGGAATCGTTGCTGAAGAGCTTTGGTGACTGCTGGATGATGCGACCGTAATTCGTTGTCACTGAAAATAAGTCTGCCTCTGCAACTTTCTTTTTCCGCTGTTCTGTGTTCTTCGTCTTCTCCGGTTCAGTTTTGCACCAGCAGAACGTGATTTCTTCCAATGGTTTTTCTAGCTTCTCTAAGGCTCTAAACTTCCCCTAACTTCTTCCTATCCTTCCTAGGACCCTAACCAACCCTTTTATACATAGTAGAGCAAAGAAAATTCGAGAATAAACTTGGTTTTTTCCTCCACAGCAAGTTTCGATATTTCCTTCTTTTTTTTTCTGTTTCACGTGCATTCGATCAATAAAAGCTCTCCAAACTCCTCCCTTGATAGAAACAAGTCTTTAAGAAGAGTTTCCTTCCACTTCTACACGTAAGTTTCCAAGAATAAACCAAGAAACTTGCCCAAAATAAACCATGATATTTTTGGAAAGTTTTCGCTTCCAATTCGAGTTCTAGCCACTTTGGATCCATTCCAACACCCTTACCTTGCCTGTTAGGTCCATAGGAACAAACCCAATCAAATTCAGCCCTTTAATCTCCCTAAAAATCGATCAAAAATCCATCCAAAAAAATCGTCTGTGAGAAAAAAACGAATTCCCGCCATTTTTGAATATTTGAAAACGTTAAGAAATTTGTCCTCCCCCTATCCAGTCTCGGTCTGTGCTTAGCAGCTGCCTGAAAATGGGTTACCCCTTATCCAAAGTGAGAGTCCGAATAGCAAATGTCCTCCCAGGAGCCTTTAACAACTTTTCGAGCCAATTTTCCCGCAAGAGCCCATTTTTCCAAAAACACCTACAAGGGGGTAAAATACCAAAATTAGTACAGAAATGGGTACTAACACTATACATAAAAGAGAAGAAAATAGACACATAAATGCGTCTATCACTGGGGTCTCTAACACGCTCTCCTTTTTTTTAAAAAAATAATAAAAATTCAGGCAGCCACCTGACTTGAATACGTCAGGTTTAACCATCCTTTATCTGTTTATAGAATTTTGGAAAAAAACAAAAAATACGGATTAATCAGTTGATGATATCAATTTTATAGGACTATTGAGGAGTTCTTAAAAATACCAAAATCTATGCTTTACGATCATAATTTCTTTTTCTTTCTTAAATCTGCAATTAGAATTATGCTAGCATAAACTCGTATTTAAGATAGACTAGAGTTATTATATTGATGCTTGTTTTCTGTAAAACTTATATAGTTGGGTTAGCATCCATAAATACGTCAAAAGTTGTACCAGTTTCTCCTCGTTTCATATTTTGTCCCATGTGGTTTTCCTGACAAGGTTTTAATTAGGCAACGTCTCGTTGACGTTCAATTTTCTTTCAAAATGTTGATATTTGGCCTCTTTCCCTATATCCCAATTTTTTTCCCATCGGATTTTATTGGCGAGGTTTTAGTGTGACAATTTTATTCAACATGATGGTCATCGAAGGGAGAGTTTTGTAATTTCGGTTATTTTATGGATGACCACATTTGATTGAACCAAATTAACATAACCACTCCCTAGGAATTTGGATGTCCTTCTGAACCACTTACAGAATAATCACAAATGCGCTTTTTGTTCACGAATTGTAATGTATTCGTATCTTGGCACTTTGTTGAAGAAATTACATCAACTACTTCTGCAGAACATCTCCGAGAAACTAGCAACCTATTTAAAGAAGCATGAAGACTCAGGAACACTACTATTAGAAGACTAACACAAAAGAATACTTCATCAACTAGCAATTTTCTTCACAAAAGAACAAGAATCTTCTACATTACAAGAAGTTCGTTCATTGAAACTGGGAAGTTTCAATTTGCAAGCCAAGATTTAACTGAAGTAATTATCATAGTGAGCATCATAGTAAAATGTATTTTACTGGACTATCACATTGTCCTCTTTTTCCTTCGTCGAGGTTTTGTCCCACTGAGTTTTCCTTGTCAAAGTTTTAATGAGGAAACATATGCATGTCCGGCTCCGTTCTAAGTTTTCTCAATCTTTTCCCTTTAATCAAGTTTTGTCCCTTCGGATTTTCTTGACAAG
>JAJJMB010013238.1:175548-245904 GCA_023531105.1 Papaver atlanticum | reverse complement strand
AGTTTTGTCCCTTCGGATTTTCTTGACAAGGTTTTAACGAGGGAATTGGATGGTTTTAATGAGGCAACATACGCATGTCCGACTTTGTTCTAAGTTTTCTCACTATTTTCCCATTGATCAAGTTTTATCCCTTCGGATTTTCCTGACAAGGTTTTAACGAGGAAATTAGCTTAGATACAGTAGTCATCTAGGGGAGTGTTATAAATGGAAGTTTGTCATGTAGATGCCAACTTTGATAGGACCCTATTACCTGGGCACCAAGTAACTAAACTATATATATAGAGCCCTACACATTTGTAAACACACATATATGAGTAATATTTCTCTCTTCCTTCTCTATATTTTATGTTCTCTACTTTTGTCTCTTTCTATACTTTTTTAATTTCACAACACGTAAGTATTTTTTCATATATGTTTTTTTCTACTTTTTTTTGTTTCACAACACATAAGTATGTTCTAATAACTTTTTACTATACTTGAAAAAAACTTTTGAAGCGCGGAGGCCCAACCCAATTTTTTTATTATACTTAAAAACATATTTAACCTAAAACAACACTTGAAGTGCCGCCCAACTTCAATTCTTTCCTCAAACCACATTTTGAGTTCTTTTTTTTTCCTCATACAATACTTATAGCGAAGACTTTCGAACACTTACAGTCTTTCTTTCTTTTTTGATACGATTTTTTTTTATTAAAACCGAAGGCTAGCCTTCCACATCTAACAATATCTGAGAACTAATATAACCGGGTGGTTATCAGCCCATTCTCTTGTTAATTTCTCTATTCTAGCTACTCTAAAGAGAATGTTTGCCACCTTATTTTGTTCTTTTGGAACATAGTTATATTTCCGATAAAATTGGCCACAATGATTCAAAATTGAAAAGTAGAAATAATGTTTCCGATAAAATTGGCCACAATGATTCAAAATTGGCCTTTATTGATAGCTTCCACAATGATTATCGAGTCTGTTTCAAAATTGACCACTTCTAGCTTCAAGTTCTGAGCTCACTTCACAGCATCCCAGATTGCTAGCCCCTCTACATCTTCTGGATTCGTTGCTGATGCAACAAAGCTGCATTAAGCTCCTTGTCGAACACTTACAATCGAAAGAGTGTTCGAACAAGTTTAGAGAGAAAGGGGATTTCCCCACCCTATAGTAACATTACATTTGGTAGTCTCTTTCGTATTGAATCAGAGAGATCAAACAATAGCCCTTACTCTTAGTATGCATGTGAAATGTAGCAAAAACAATTACTCTCCATGTCTCCATTTATTTTATGTTTCGAAAAATCTAAAGACTTAAAGGCCTAGACAAATAAAGCTCCCACGTTGAACGGTGAAGAAACCCTCACTTCCTATTGGCCGAAATAGGGCTTTTTTGAGTTTTGTGGAACGAGCGTTTTGGTGAGGACACTTGGCTACGTATGATTGGTTTAAAAAGAATAGGAAAAAAATTAAAAAAAGGAAACCAAATCCAATTTTGAATTCATGAAGTGACAAAATTTAGGTGAGGACACTTGGCAACGTATGATTGGTTTAAAAATTATAAACTTAAAACCGTGTTTGGAATTTTATAGAAGTCCAAATTCAATTTGGAAATCGAGTAATTATTATAGTAAAACTATTTTTTCCAAATTCATATATAAAGTGGAAATAAATCCACATATTTTCTGTGAAAATAAAAAGAAAAAATAAATAAAATCTGCACATATCCTCCACCTATTTAATGTATTTGCCCCGCCACACCAAATCAAAAATACGTCTCCACGGGTCGGGGCGAAGTCCCGCGCACACCAAATTAAAAATGCATTGCCACGGGGCGGGGCAAAGCCCCGCGCACACCAAGTTAAAGGAAATAAATAAATAAAATATGCACATATTTTCCACCTATTTAATGTATTTTCCCCACCACACCAAATCAAAAATACATTTTCACGGTGCGGGGCGAAGCCCCGCGCACACCAAATAAAAAATGCATCGTCACGAGGCGGGGCGAAGCCCCGTGCACACCAAATGAAAAATACATTGCCACGGGACGGGGCGAAGCCCCGCGCATACCAAATCAAAAATACATTGCCACGGGGGCGGGGCAAAACCGCGCGCACACCAAATTAACAGAAAAAATATGCCCGGTGCGTAGCACGGGCACAAATCTAGTAAAGATTTTAAAAGTCTTGCAAAATAATGTAAATTTCTAATCCAAATGTCTTATTGGCTGGCAGTAGTACTCTTATATAGAAAAGGAAGATAGGCATGTTCCAACTCCCAAGCTCTTCTGCTTATATCCCCATGCATCTATGACTTTCTACAGTTTGAGTTTGCTGAAATCGACTTTCTTGATGGGATATGAGTATGCTTCGTAATTGATCCTTTGCCCCAGGCAACTAAGTTTTGTGAGAGTAGTTATAAGGTCCACCTGAAGAGATTAAAATATTTAAACTGTAAGCTGGATTATTATACTGAGACGGTAAATTATATAATGCTCAACTTCTACAATCTCCAGAAACTTAGGATTCTAACCTCGTAATTAGTCTGGGAAACTGATTCTCGGCTACGTTGGTACTTTTCAACCCACGGAGAAACTTCTGGATCGGATGCCAGAAGCGTCTCTGTTGCCAACTGATCAGGGCCTAGAAATGCAGACATCACAGCTAACTGCCAATACACAATTGGTAAATTCACATATGCTTATGTCAAATGGACTGCTTAGTTCTTCGGTTCTGAGTAGACGAATTAGATTGTCCAAGGGTAACTGAAAACCGAAGAACACAAATTACCTGACGGGGGCCAAAGCCAACTGCTATAAATTTGTCTTTCATTTCTTGAACAGATGCTTTCTGCCATTGCGGAACTCTTCCCTCTGGGTCCACCTCTTGTGTATCTGAACGTCCTAACGTCTTATCGAACAAACCCCACTGATGTTCAAAGCTTAAACCAGCCAATTCAGATTGCAAGAGCCAGTAACTAGAGGTTATGGAGATAAGATTAACTAGGAAATACTACCTGGCCAGCTGACCCATAGGCTGTATACAATAAATTTCCTTTCTCTTCATTACCTCCAGCCTTTCGAATTGCAGCACTTAGAAATGTATTCTTCACTGCCGATTGTGCTAATTTTAACAAAAATACAAACTTCTTAAGGAGCCAGAAGAAAAAACAAATTTTCTTGTGAAAACTCAACATTTAGCTTTTCACTTCAGATGTTCTTCATTTTGGATTCAAACACTTAAGCAAGTTATTTTCTTTCATTTTTACTGTTATTCGACATGTCTCAAAGAGTCAAACCTGCATACTGGATGAGATCTGCATATGAAATCGGTCCACCCTTTGAGTAGGCATCTATCTCCTTCTTTGTTTCCTCTAAAAAATTCAAAGCAGCAGAAAGTCCTTCATTTTCAGGTCTGCTTAGCTCTGAACTTTAAGCAAAAACAAGAGAACATATTTGCAGAAAGATCGTGTCAGCGAAATTCCAATTTCTTATCTCTACAAGTGTTATTAAAAGCATGGTCTTATACTACCCATACAATATGGAGTCTGTTCTCAACATTATTGATAGTGATATAACATTACCATTACTACACCATAGGGAGTTTACCTGAAACGAATTGACCCATTGGGTCCTCCAGATTTTGTTGCCTACAAATTTAATCAAATACAGCTATTTAATCTGTAAGAAGCCATTAGTACATTAAAAGTTCGTATCAAATTTGTTTTTCGGGAGCTAACCTTGTCATAAGTCATTGCATCGTTAAGTGCTAGAGTTAATAAAGAAGGAATGAGCCCTGGATTTGCCTATAAATTAACCAGAAAAAGAAACAATTATAACATCTGTTATAGGTAGAAAAAAATGATGAACTTGAAACAAAATGTCAACAAGTATAATCTGCACTCTCACCTTTATATCTGTGTATAGAGAGCTTTTAACTTTCGCTGTAAAGAATAGCCGAAAAAATAGAAATTACGCCTCATAATATGAAATGCAGCATGAGAAAGCTAAAATGTATGTTTGGAGAACTTACACAAGAAATCTGATCGCTGTCTTAGCTGGATCAAATCAGCAGCCACTGCTGTCTCTATGAACGATCCTGAGCTCACCTAAAGAGGAACAAAACTGGCTGATTCAATGATGTTATTAGCTGGTGTACTCCAAAAGGTGTAATGTTTCAGGTGATACACATACAATGCTAATTGTAGCACCCAAGGATTTGAGAACGTCTCTTCGACTGATTGACCCATCTCCATTCTCAATGACAGCTTCAGTTTTCCGGCAGCAGATTTTTCCCTAATTTTTGTATCCGCATAAAAAAAATAATCATTGGGACAACTAAGAGTCATAGTCATTTTGTAATTCCGGCGACATGAGTCTTTTTAATGACCAAGGGAATGCCAAAGTAAGATGTTTTTCTCATGAACACCGGGACATATGGAATCCATATCTTCTTTCTTTACAATTAGGAAACCAAATTACTCATTCCAAGAGACATTTTCACTTACATGCTCCCAATACTAGCTAGTACTGAAAAATTATTGGAGGAATTAAATTGACAGAAATACTTACAGTGGAGAATTTAGGTGGTGGTGATGATTGTGACTGGGAAGATACTGGGACCAATGATGATAGATTCGACAGGAACCAAAATCTTGCAACTGCCATGACTTCCGCTTGTTAGCTACCTCTGATTTGGTCACTCTTCATTCTATGGGTGTAACTTTGAATGGAGAAGGAATTGAAATGAAATAACGGATAGTACACGTGGCGAATACCTATGGGCCTTTGATATTCACATTATCTAAACAAATGTGGAACCAAAACCAAGGAAAACCGGTTCTCCCGACTGACTCATCGTGAATACCGCCGCGGGTGAAGAAGAAGTAGAAAACTCTAAGCTATGTGGTTAATGGATATTTCAGCAATTTCTAGGGTTTCTACTGTGATTTCTACTCTTCCTCATCAGGTTAGAAAAGAATGTTATGAACATCACCAAATTCACGAAGCACGGTTGATTTTTAAATTTAATGGTTTTGTGTTTTGGTTATCACTGTTTTTCGTTTATCCCATAGTTTATTTGCATAAGGTCGGCCAGTTTACCGCTTAATTAAGAGTAATGAGAACTATGCTGAATGAGGTTTACTTTCATTTTTACAAGCTTAATCTGTGCAGTGTGAGTTTTCTAACGATGCATCTACATTTTGGTTGTAGCTATAACTTTAATGTCCAGATTGTCAGATGGATTGAACTGATTATGCTGACTGCTAAGTGCTTATGTTGAATTGTTTATCTACTATCTTTCCTAAATTGTAGGCTAAAATTCCGTCGAACTTTTGTTCCCCAAAGTCAAGGAGTTTCAATTGCAAAAGATCCTCGGCACCTCAATTTTACAAAAGCCATTTTGTGACTTGTTCAACTTTAGGTGATGAAAATAGTCCGCTCGGGCTTGATGTGCCGTTTCCTCGGGATTACTCTGAGCTAATCGAACAAGTAACAATATACTTCTCTATGACTCTATTCTCTTAAAATATTAGCAATAATCAAACAACTTAGCATTTGTACATGCATTGAAAAGGCAAGCAAAATGATGGTTCACCAACAGTGCTGTCATTAACCAAACTTGTTACGTAAGTAGGCTATCAAGCCTTGTCAGTTTGATGCTAACTTATCAAACAATTGTATTACTGTAATCTTAGAGATATAATATAGAACAATTGGATCATATACACCACATCCACGTGCTCTCTATGTTAGTTGAACATAGATTGTGTATCTTCTTTTGAAATATTTTTTGTGTACATTGAGTCTTTGTGTAACTTAGTTCCACCGTATTAACAGGCCAAAGAATCGGCTGAATTGGCTTTTAAGGATGAAAAGCAATTGATGGTGAGTTATCAGTCCTTTCTATGAGATCTTTATAAACATCATTGTTTCTTGACTTGTTCTCCATCTGGTATACTGTGCTTGTAACATAGAAAATTTTGCTAACAGGAGATTGAATTCCCCACTGCTGGACTTGAATCAGTACCAGGTTTTTCTTTGTTCTGTTTCAACTTCTGCTTTTTAATGTACATAATTGTGATGGGCTTGGTGTATCACTAGTCTAGACTTGCATCAGGTGATGGGGAGGGGGGAATAGAAATGACTGGAAGCATGCAATTGATCCGAGAGTTTTGTGACAGCTTTATAACTTCAGAAAAAGTAACTCGGACCAGAATCGTACGTCAGTTAGTTTTTACAACTCCCAATTATGCAGCGTATTATTTCTTACATTAGGCTATTCATCATTTTCACCCATTACTTGGATTTTGTAACCATGCCGTAATCTTCAGTTTTTCCCAGAGGCAAAAGAAGTAGAGTTTGCTAGAAAATCAATATTTGAAGGAGCTTCATTCAAGCTAGATTATCTTACGAAGCCATCTTTTTTTGAGGATTTTGGCTTTGTTGAGAAGGTCAAAATGTCAGACCGTGTGAAGCCAGAAGATGAAACATTCGTGGTTGCATATCCATACTTTAATGTTAATGGTAGTTCCGCAAAACCCTGTCATTTATTTAAAGATGTAGTCTGAGGCGCTCTTTGCATGGTCTGAGCTAGTTTTCCATTGTAATCCAGAAATGCTTGTAGTCCAAGAGCTTTACAAAGAAGCTGTACAGAAACAATCTCGCAAAATGATTATATTCAACGGAGAACTTGATCGTATAAGAAGCGGGTGTATCCTTTTCTTGTATGCCATGATTGTCTATGTACTTTCAGCGGTGGATTAAATATGTTAAAACTTCCAAGTCCACACATTAAATTTTCATTCTCAATTTGTTGTCTGAACAGTCACTCAGTCAATACTCATGCTGCGAGCTACATTTCGGAGTGACTTTTTTCTTTTTATTTTCTCAAGAGCTGAAAAGTCTGCGTAATTTAGCTCCTGCTCGGCTGCTCCTGGATATTAATACAAGGAGCTCCTGAAGCTTCTTGAAACAAGAAAACAGCAAGTGGTTATTCTATTGCTTCCTTTTTTGCATTACTTGACCAAGTTCTCTTCAGATTATCCACCATTTTTCTACCCAAAGTTGGGGGCACTTACTAAGACCTTCTTGCCAAAGATAGAGACTATTTATTATATTCACAATTTTAAAGGGCGCAATGGAGGAACACTTTTCAGGTTGGTGTGATTGGAGTTGTATCATGTGATTTATGTATGCCATACAGTTTGGGAGATCCTTTGAAAATAATTCTCTGATGAGATTACTGGTTACAGACATTTTTGCTAATTGCTAACATTGTTTTTCAGAAGCTGTCTATGTAGAACAGTGGTAAAGGCGTTGGGTGTTGCTACCCACGACCTGAGTTTTAAGTCTGTAGTTGAAAGCTTATTAAAGGCTACATGTATGCTTAAATTATTTGGTTGGGTCCCTGCAGGTGTTATCCAGGACCTTGGAAAGTCCTACGACAATTAAATGGCAAGTATGTGTGTCTGCACCAGCAGAAAACAATGCCATCTCTAAAAGAAGTTGCGCTGGATATTCTCACATCGACTCAATCTTTTAAATCTCTTCTATAGATACAAAGATGTGTAACATATAATGGGAGTTCATGGTTTCCTGATTCCCAAACAATTCATGGTGAAATCATCCGTTTGGCAGATTTAAACCTGCATTGCTGATAATCACGCTCCAGCTAAATCTATTAATTTTTCCGGTGGAAGCAAAGGTCTCTCTTCCTCAGGTATTTTAAATTTTTCTACTTAGTGGTATTTACCTCACGAGCACAGTAGGCAATTAATACATGTCTAGCGCATAATCAACATACATGTAAGGATTTTTGAATTGGACGTTGAAACTGATTGCTGTTTTCATTAGGGAATGTAGTATTATTTTTGTTTCTTAAGCTAATGCAAAGTGATTATTCTGATATTAAGTCTTGATCTGATCATGGGTTCCAGGTTTCTCATTGAAATTTGCATATTGCATGTCCAAGCTCCACCTACAAGTTCAGTGTCTTCATTTAACCTAAGGTTTTCTTTCTCTTCTTTTCTTACAAGCGTGAGTGAGTAGGATACAAATTCCCTAGTCTGATATGCACGCTAGACTTCTTTTTTTTTCAGATTCCATTTTTGTTGCTTTCAAAGGAGCCACGGCTAATTCTAGCTGCACCTAAGTGAAATATAAGTTATCGCTTTGTTCAATTTTCATCTTTGAAGCTTAATGCTTCACCCTAAAACTCAAGTCAGGGAAACAAAATCAGTCAAGGGTTGGTGTGTTTCACATGTATATAACTAACATATACTTTCAGTTGGCAACAGTTTTGTTATTTTTAGATACATTTCCTATATGCCTTTATCTTTTTATGTTTTTCTTTATTATCTTTTCTTTTTGCTGAATAATCACAATCGGTGTGTGGGGTATTTGTTAATTGGCAAAAGCCTATTTGAATATCATGATCAAGTGAGCATGTGCCAAAACAAACATACCTCTTACAGACCTGCTGGATCAATAAAAAACAAACATACCTCTTTCAGACCTGCTGGATTAACTAACCACCAACACTTCACTGAACCTACCATGTGGTTTTGATTTTTGACCTTCCTTTCATTTAGGTTAACTTTTGTCTCTGGTAATGAATGAGATGGTGTTTGGGATGAACATATACTACGATAAGTAGCTATCAAGTTCGTGCTTTTCTCATGTGCTATTCATAATGAAGGAGGCAACTCATGCCTTCAGGCACCGAGAAGCAGTGGCGGAGTCAAGATTTTTTTATTTTTTTTCTTCTGGCAAACATTATTACAACTAGAACTTCTCAATTTTTAGGCTAGACGGCCATCAAAATTGTTTCATCAATAAAGTGGTATTTTTTTTCTTTTTTCTTTTTTGAAGCATGAATTTTATTAAATTAAGATTAAGTTACAATTTGGCGTGGATATGTGGTCCCCACGGAATCATGATAGATAATTTGACTAATAAAATATGGGATTGCCTGGTCTCAAATTTTGGTTGATTTTTTTTAACCAAGTGGTATAAAATATAACCAGAATTTTAACCAAGTGCGAAAATAAATACAATAAAAAGAAATAATAGTCCAAATATACCCTATTAACACCCATCGAAACAACATTTGTCAAATGTTTTACCCCAGGTGATAAAACTATCGGGATAAGTGGATTAATAGACTTCAGAGAAATGATGTGAGCTGAAAGATGATCCCTGACCCTTTAAAGAGCCCTCCATGACAGAATTTGCACAGCTGGGATCGAACCAGTCTTCACAACAAAACATTGGTAATTTTATAACTTGGAAAAGTTACAAACACAAATATTTTTTAAGTAAACGTTTAAAAACCCATACAGAACAAAGATAACCTCAACTGACAAATTAGTTTCTACATGGTGTTGGGCAAGATCAGAACCACTATAATAAATAACCCAATATTAGTGATTTAGAATAACAGTAGTCAAGAACAAAACAAAAATCATTTTCAATGGAGCATATGAAGTAACTCCACTACCCCTCAGTGATGTCTTGTTTCCTTCTCCATGCTTACTTAAGTAAGCAAATCTCTCGATCCCCGATTTTGTCTTTAATTTTTGGATACTTCCATACCAAAATCAATAGCGAAGCAGGGGATCCTTTCTCTGCTCACTTTATTTCATCACGGGGAGACCTTAATCAATGGTGGTAACCAAGACTAGGTCATAGCCTAGGGACGTGGCTGTTGTCGGGAGTCAGAGACAGCTGAGACGTCTACTAAGAATTAAATTCAACGGGCAAATGCCTAGGCGTGTGGTCTTTATGCACATGGATTGAGACTCTGTAGCAAAGTCTGGCTGGGGAATATGAGCGGCCAGCGAAGGTACAAGATGTATGGTGGAGTATCAGATATTGATGGATCCAGAGATAGCGAAAAAGTCCCGGATTAGGAAGGTGCTATAAATGCTCAACCTCACTTCCAAAAAAGAGACACGCAATTGCTGAGAAAAAACCTACCAGAGCTTATACTTGTATTGGATGCAAAGAGATAGATTATTATTATTTGATATTAGCTTGATTTAATACCTAGGAGAGCATTTAAGATCTTGTAACCACACTCAAAACCTTGGAGTATGGTGGAGTATCAGATATTGATGGATCCAGAGATAGCGAAAAAGTCCCGGATTAGGAAGGTGCTATAAATGCTCAGCCTCACTTCCAAAAAAGGGACACGCAATTGCTGAGAAAAAACCTACCAGAGCTTATACTTGTATTGAATGCAAAGAGATAGATTACTATTATTTGATATTAGCTTGATTTAATACCTAGGAGAGCATTTAAGATCTTGTAACCACACTCAAAACTTTGGATACAATCTTTACTCATTATCCCGTGGACGTAGGCGAAAGCCGAACCACGTAATCCCTCGTGTTTTTTTATTAACTTAGACGCACTTACTTTATTATCTTGTTTATTGATATGATTAGTAAGATATAATTGTTGTTTACATCATTACGAACGTATTAATTTTACTCACCATCAGCTCAACTGAGGTATCTGTATCACTTAGTACATGATCCACTGAGTTGTATACATCACGTAGACTCACCGGAAAAGTAGTAGTCACAGTTTGGCGCTAGAAACATGCTTAGTATCTTTATTTTAACCAAATCAAGAGTAAGAGAGGTGGACCTCACTTTCTAGTGAATGTTCATCTTTCTTTATCACAAGTTTTTAGAGAGATAAATCTCAAAAGACTTGAAAACTCACGGATCTACAAAAGTAGCCAAAAAACATCTTTAAAAAGGTGAAAATTAATTTTTTAGCGCACTTCAATAAGCATACATCTGAGTATCTCTGACCACTAGGGAATCTCAGTAAAAATTAAAGGAGAAGAAACCTTGGATTCATTTATGAACTAAAGGCCATTAATGAACTGACACGTTCTTTAACATAGCTACCGACATTCTCTGTTACCTTTTCACCTGAGAGTCATTTATGAACTAAGTCCCAACTATTGGACAGTTTTATTGAATTCGAACTCAGAAAACACTTAGTCGTCTTTGTAGTTAAAGCATTAACTGCTACGCTAACGAAGGTACCAAAAAACGTACCCTACTAGTTCATTATTTACTTTCAGGACAAAAACGAAGGTATAAAAAATCCAAGTGATGTATCATCCAGCTCAAGGCCTGTCATCACCCGAGGAAGATATCAAACTCTGACACGAATGAACCATAGGAACGAAGCTGAAGACGATCAAAGCGAAGTAGCACGAAGGCTAGCTTCCAGCCTACCACCTTCTCTCAAAGGAATGGGGAAGACATCTGGAATGCAACCACTTTATGGAATGCCTCTACCGCAGCCAAATCTTGTTACACATCCTCCTGCTCGTAAGGAAGGATTGAATCCTACTCTGGTCCATCCTTTGGTAGGAGTGGGGCATTTGACGCCACTACCCGTGGATCCCGATGCTCCAATCATAAAAAATGAAGCTGATGATTCACAGATCCCAACATACATCACACCGAAAAGAGGCAAAGCTTCCAATGAGGAACAAGTGTCAGCTCAGTTAGCAGCATTATTGCAGATCAACAAGGAGCACAAAGATGCAATGCATGCTATGGCCTAAGAGAATCAAAATTTGAAAGGCCTTCTGGAAAATCAGGTCGAGGGCAAGATCAGCTTCCGCGTGGGAGGAATGATTAAGAAGCAATATCCAGGGACCGTAGGGGTCTTCGTCCTCAGAGGACTAATACAGTTGTAGATGGTGGTTTTTTTGACAAGGGAAAAACTTGTAAAAATTGCCTCTAAACCTGCATTAGAGACATATCTATGGTTATATATGTATTAGGGCTTCACCCAGCTGAACTCTCAGTATTTTATATATGTTTGTAAATATGTGTAAATTCCTTACCCGACATCAGAATTATAGATTCATACTTCTACATCATATTTCGCAAGAGAATTGAGAATGCGTATCCAGCTAATGGCCATATCGGCCTCTAATATGCCTGCAAGATTTTAGAGCTTCACTCGGCTGAACTCTCATTACCTTATGTATGGCCATATGAATTGTCATGCATTAGTCAGTCTATACTGATGGTGCAAATTATGAATATTCAATATAAGCTACTACGTCATTTTGAATAAAAGTACTACCAGAAGCATATTATTTAGAACATTACTTCGAGTCGCAGAACTTCCACGGCTGAATTCCTCTAATATGTTTTGTATGCTACAAACAAAGTGCCGGCGCCAACATATCCGCGCTCCATAGCCAGGCCACCATGTGCACGCCTCATAGCCAGGCCACCATGGGCACACCGCATGGCTAAGCCACCTAATGACAACGCTCTATGGCCATGATTGCCTAGCCGCGCATATCCATGGCCACCAATTACTTGGCTAGTCTAATATGTATGACCACGGCCACCAACTTCTCATCTAGTTGGCCACGGGCCCCTTATCTCTTGGCCTAGCCTAGCTAGCCACGTCCCTCTTATCTCCTAGCTAGCCAACTAGCTAATCAGGCCACAACCTCCTTGTCTTCCTAGCTAGCCAAATAGCTAATCAGGCCACGACCTCCTTGTCTTCCTAGCTAGCCAACTAGCTAACCATGGCCACGGTCTCACTGTCTTCAGGCCTGGCCACGGCCTCCTTGGCTCATAGTCTGGCCTAGCCTAGCTTCCTATCTAACCAACTAGCTAGTCAGGACACGGCCTCCCTATCTCCCGGTTTGGCCTGGCCCACGACTACCTTTACCTAAGCCTAGCATAGTCGGCCACCCTGCCTCTTAGTCACGGCCTCCCTGTCTAACGGCCTGGCTAACCATGGCCATAGTCTCCTTGCTAGCCGTCCTAGCCTGGCTTCTAACCAGCCACGGTCTCCTTGCTAGCTGGCCTAGCCTGGCCTAATCACAGCAACGGCTTCCTTATCCCCTAGCATGGCATAACCATGCAATGGCCTCCTAGTCTCTTGGCCTAGCCAAGCTAGTACACACGGCCTCCTTATCTTCAGGCCCGGCCTAGCCATTTCTCGCCTAGACAAGCCATATGGCTACGACCTCCTTGCCTCTTGGCCTAGCCTAGCCATATGGCCACGGTGTTGCTCCAAGACTAGCACCCATGTCCATGCCGACTTGGCTGGCTATCGACTAGGTCGCGGCCCGTGTCATGACTTGGCTAGCTATTAACATGGTACACTATGTTATCTACGTGTATTATTATGGCTAGATGATTACAATGCCATCTTATGGAAAACTCATTATTAGTCACACGTAACCTTGGAGCCGAGTTGTCTCTTCAAGCTATGCCACTTCGACAAAGTCTGGCTAGCTTAGGCTATTTCTCATGCAAGTGTATCATGACAATCTAGACAAGACTAGAAAACAAATCCATGATTCCTACGAGAAATCAAAACATGTTACATGGGGGAATTACTTATGGGTATTGGTCTGGTGGTTTATAGCAACGTGCGACATGGCAACATCCCATGATAAGGAAGTTACAAGTAGTGGCAACGGTTGAGAGCGGTTAAAAGAAGTGGCTAAGTAATGGAATAATGGTTTACGGTTTCCAGAAACTTCCCTAACATCATAGGCGTAACCATACCATTATCCCACTATCTCCATCTCTTCATCTCTCCACAACCTCCACTACTTACGAGGAAACAGTGAGTGTTCCAACTATAAATAGACTACCTTATCTATTCAGAAGACAGAACAAGCTTATCATTCTTAAGCCCTTCTTCCTCCATAGTTAACAACTTCACACCCAAATTCAATCACCACTGATTTCCTCAAACTTTCTTTGCTCTCCCTCCCCTAAGATCAACCCATTTTCTCTCTTTGTAACCGAAGCAAAACGTGAACGGCCAATATCTTGGTTTAGGCTCGTTTTGTATGATTTTGATTTTCGAACCTAAAGAAAGTACTTCAGCAGTACATTGTTTTACCTAAGAGCGATTTTTTGGTATTAACAATTGGCGAGATCAACCTCTAGGTCACAAAATCAGTTCTTCAACCATTTGAAAAAGAAGGGTGGATCTTAAATATAATTCAGTCATCAACCTCAATTAATAAGCACAAGCAGGCATGGCTACCACTAATAAGGAGAACCTCGCATATCTGAAGACACTCACGGAGCATATGTTACCAGAACAACGCCATCTCCAGAAGGAGCCATCCAGGAATACATCCAAGTCTACTGCTGGTTCTAATTCATTAAAGTATAACTCACAAGGAGATACACCTCATAGAAACATCACCCATGGTAATCTCCAAGACTCCCCCATGTCTTTTTCCATTCGAGTCGAACCCCTGCTGAAAAATTATAAAAGCGTCATAGTTAGCAAAAAATGGTTCAAGCATGGAGATTCAAGTACAAACCACAAAATTCATAAAAGATGTCCATTAGAAACCTAAACATTCATTAAAAAGTGTTTTAGGACATGTCATGTAGTTTATAAAGGTTACGGGTCGTTTTGTAAGAACTCCATCAGAGACGTTTTTACACTGCCCTCTGGAAGAATTGAAACAGGCGTTAATTGGTGAAGAATCTTGGAGTGATACATATACCAAACGATTTGTATGGAAGTCTTATACAACATGATAAAAAGGCACATCAATCCGACGAATGAGCTATAAATGGCAGCCGAAACTCTCGACTACGTGACAGCTGAAAACCTACATAATTCTTCCTGGAAAGTTCTGAATTCTCGGTGTCAGATGCTTTTCGCCCACCAAACGGACTCCGAATGAAGAAATTCTTTTTGCAGATGTGACTACTATTTTCCCCATAGTCTAAGTAATATGAGCAGCTAAGAGGATCATATACTAAGTAGTATGGATACCTCAGTTGAACTGATATTGTTGAGTAAATAAAAGGTATGTTCGAAATAAGATCTACTCAGAAGATCATATACTAAGTAAGTAAAGATACTTCACAAGAGAAGATGCTAAGAAAACAAAGGTATCTCTGGAATACAGAGGCGAGTAAGCAAATAAGCTAAATAAAGAGATATATCAGATGAACAGATAACTCAGAAACATAGATAACTTAGAAACAAAGATAACCCTGTAAACAGAGATGAATCAGTAAGTAAATCTCTAAGAGAGAAGATAATGTAAGTGCATCTAAGTTATCAACACACAAGAGATTACATGGTTCGGTTAATCTCAACCTACGTCCACGGGTAAAGATGATAAGTTTATTATTGATCTTGCTACATTTGGGTGGAAGAACTCCAATAAAGAAATTATGAAGCTCTAGTAAATAATAGAGAAAGTAGAGAGATGAGTCTTTTCTCTAATCCTATCTCACCCAAAAGTCTCCCTTTCTCTTGAGATGAGGATGGGTATTTATAGCTCCACATGCATCATGGATATCCTTGATGTCTTATGTTCCATTGAGATCTGATGGTCCTTGGTCAATCTAGTACCTTCGTTGGCCGCCCACCATCTCCAATCAGAAAATGCCACCTTAGCTTCCTCCATGTGCCATCGTGAACTGTGAATCCTCCGTACAAGTTGTACCTTCGTTGGCCGCTTACCTTTGCCAGTTAGAGGATGCCACATTAGCGTCCTCCATATGCCATCGTGAACTGTGAATCCTCCGTACAAGTTGTACCTTCGTTGGCCGCTTACCTTTGCCAGTTAGAGGATGCCACCTTAGCGTCCTCCACGTGCCATCGTGAACTGTGAATCCTCCGTACAAGTTGTACCTTCGTTTGCCGCGTACCTTCGCCAGTCAGAGGATGCCACGTACTCTGAGCCCACGTGGTTGACGACTGCACCTTCGTACTAAAAGCTGTGCAGACTGCTCAGCTACCTCTGACAGAAAGATACACCCACGTGCCTATACTACAACCTATTGCTTAACAACTAAACAATCTTGGTAGTGATTTGTTGTACTCCGTTGTAGCGTACTTTGCTACTCCCACCTTTAATATTGCGCCACACATTGATGGAGACAACTTCATAACTAAGGAGCCTAAGAAGCGATGTAGTGTGTGCCGTTGTAACAGATTTTTGTACAACGGTACCTTTAATGTTGTGCCACGTGGTACATCAGATTTTTGTACTCACAGTTTGCCCCTTTTCTTGAGGGTTGTTCGAAGAACGATCCTTAAGAAAAAATCCTAATCCCCCTTCGTTTATTTTGCTGAGGTATCATCGAAGTATCGAATACCTTCGAAGTAACTTGCTGAGGTACCCTTGAAGCATCAAAATAATTCGCTGAGGTACCATTGAAGTATGAAAGTAATTTATTGAGGTTACCCTCGATGTATTAATGTAGTTTACTGAGGTAGCCTCGACATATTGAAGTAGCTTTCCGATGTAGAGAAGTATCGAAGTAGTTTACTGAGGTACCCTCGAAGTATAAAAGTATCGAAGTAATTTACTGAGATAGCCTCGAAGAAATTTGCTGAGGCACCCTCGAAGTAATTTGCTGAGGTACCCTCGAAGTATTGAAGTAAATTGCTGAGGTACCCTCGAAGTATAGAAGTATCAAAGTGATTTACTGAGGTACCCTCGAAATATATAAGTATCAAAGTAAATTGCTGAGGTACCCTCGAAGTATAGAAGTATCGAAGTATATTACTGAGGTACCCTCAAAGTATAGAAGTATCGAAGTAAATTGCTGAGGTACCTTCGAAGTATAGAAGTATCGAAGTATATTACTGAGGTACCCTCGAAGTATAGAAGTATCAAAGTATATTACTGAGGTACATGTATAAGTATCGAATTACAAGATTCTGATGCTAATATTATCACACAAATATGCGTATGCTTGTATATATGTATGCATGTATGTACATTTGCATGTACGTACATATGCATGTATGTATGTATATATGTATTTGTTTACGAGGGCCATGCCTTCGTAAACGACAGATTAGCTGGGATGGTGGTTTTCACCTCTTTTTTTTTAAAGCGGAGCCTTCGCTCGCTGCTTAGGTATTTTTGCTACCTTTTGGACCAGCCGGCACCCGAGCAAGATATAACGAGGCTAGAAGGTACCCCCTCATAACATGCAGCTAAGTTTTAGCTGAGTTTGAGATTATTGCTTAGGCGTATATTATTTACCTTTTAGCTTTTCTTTCGGATAAGGTGACTCTAAGATGTCTTTTTACTTGCCTGGTATGGAGTTGTCTCCTGGTGTACCTTCTTTGTTGTAACTTTGCTCCTTTGCAATGGAAGTATACCTTTTGGAACCTTTATCTTTGGTTAAGCTTTTCGCCGTATCGTTGTACCTGCGTAAGTATAGTACGTACATATACCACTCCGTATTTTTTACCTTTTGGTAATGTGTGTTATAGCATTTTGCTTGCTTTGTTGCACAATATTTATGACATAGTGTGTCCGGTTTGTCTCACAATCAAGCCATCGCTCGGTGCTAAGGTATGATTAACCTTGGTGGAACATTCAACGTCCTACCATGATTTCCTTTGGCCAGAAGGTACCGTGGTGGCGAGGGTCCCTACGTGGGCAATAATTTTCCTGCAACCCTATGCGTTCAGCAAGGCTGCTTTACTTCGACAATGTATCTCTATGGTGGATATCTTATCTTTTCTTATGCCTCATGGAAGAGGCAATCTCCCCGAGGATCCGAGAATGACATATGCGCAGTTATGCCTTGCCCTGCCTCATTATCAATTCTGACGGTGGGTGTCATTTCTAACCCTTCGTTTTTTTCGCCAATTCTGACGGTGGTGTCAAATCTAACCCTTTGTTTTTGCATGTTTGTTTCATTTCACACGCATTAAAAGCTATATTCCAAATCAAAGCTTTATATTGATTGCTACGTATATAAGCATACCTTACAATTGTATTACCTTTACCATGTATTTGTTGTTTTTATTTTATATTGTATAGGCGCCATGATTGATGTATGTTTGCCCCCTTTTGCTTTTGAAAGCTGGTTCTTGCATCTTTTGAAAGGAAAAGTATTTGCATTTATGGAGCCTTCGTCCATATAATTTTAGGTTTCCTCCTCGTCTTTGTCAGCTACATGTTCGTCTTAGGTGCCACAGGGTACTTTGCTTGTAGTAAGATGCCCCTTGTAGGCTTCGTTATGGTTGCAGTGAGTTGCTCTTGTAGGCTTCATTCTTGCATAGAAATACAAATTCCTTTGGCACCCTGTGTATTCGAAGGGTACCCTCTAGGATTGAATTGTTGCTTCTTCTTAGTATTGAAGAATTTCTTCTTGCAACGAACTCCCCCTTGCATTAGTCTTTGGCACGTCGTATGTTCCTCAGGTTGGAGAGTTGGGGTATACATATGTATACAGACTTCGTTCTTCGTTGCATTTGAGTTGTGCACTTATGGGTATAAAAATGTATACAGGCTTCGTGCATTTGTAGATTGGGAGCATCGCAATAGTGGTGGTTGACAAGTTGCGTCTGCTTATGCGTCTTCATGTGACTCCTCGTAGCTGAGTATGGTTTGTAGCCTCATCGAGTATGCATACGGGCTTTGTTGACTTGTACATTCATAGTTTTGGATTGAATAACCCATTCTTCACAATGGTGAGTCTACCTTTAACAGGCTTCGCTCACATGCATGCTTGACGGTGGTGAGTCTGCCTTTAAGGGGCTTCGCTCCCATGCATACCTTTGGATTCAGACTTAAGTTGTAAAATAAAACCATTGTTGATGTCTTTGGCTCCAATTATTATGACCTCCACCTTCGTTTGTAGGTCCGGTTTGGGGGGATTGACCTTCATTGATGATGTTGATGTTTCATACCTTCCTTTGCCCCCATAAATTCGCAAAGCGATAAGCTTAAGAATTTTAGACAAACGAAGATTTGTCCTTCCATGCGAGTTGTATTTTGAAACTTCGTTCTTATGCTTCATCTTCGTCCTTCATTGCTCACACTTAGATACGTACGAGCTAAGGACAATCTTTGGATGACCTTCCGTTTCTGTAGTTTTCATTCGGTGGAGCTATCACCCTCAGAAGCGTTGTTAGTGTTTGTATCCTTAGGCGAGGGGGCTCCGGGAACCTTGAAGTCTCCGTTCTTCACTTCGTTGGTATTCTCCCTTCTTCCTTTCATATTGCTGTTCGACGGCTCTTTCTTCGTTCAGCCTTACCTCCGTTAGGTTGCATATATCCTTGCATCTTGTTGATCTCCCTTGATTTCCATATGAATATACTCAATCCAAAGATAAGCTCCGCTTTTGCCCCTAGATGCTCGTACTTATATATGTACGAGCCAATGGTAGCCTTCGTAATTGTCTTTGGCTGTTGAGAATGTATATGAATACATTCGAACCAAAGATAAGCTTCGTATTTGCCCTTGAATCCTTGTACTTAGATATGTACAAGCCAAAGGAAGTCTTCGTAATTGTCTTTGGCTGTTGAGAATGCATATGAATACACTCGAGCCAAAGATAGCCTCCATCTTTGCCCCTGGATGCTTGTACTTAGGTACGTATGATCCAAGGACAACCTTCATAATAGTCTTTGACTGCTGAGAACTTGTATGGAAACGTTCGAGCCAAATATAACCTTCATATTTTCCCTTGGATTCGCGTACTTAGATACGTACGAGTCAAGGACACCCTTCGTTATTTTCTTTGGCTGTTGAGATTGTATATGAATACGTTCGAGCCAAAGATAAGCTCTATCTTTGCCCCTGTATACTCGTACTTAGATACGTACGAGCCAATGGCAGCCTTCGTAATTGTCTTTGGCTATTGAGAATATGTATAAATATATTCGAGCCAAAGATAAGCTCCATCTTTGCCCCTGGATGCTTGTACTTAGGTACGTACGAACCAAGGACAGTCTTCGTAATAGTCTTTGGCTGTTGAGAATGTGTCTAAATACATTCGAGCTAAAGATAAACTCCATCTTTTCCCCTGGATGCTCGTACTTAGGTACGTATGAGCCAAGGGCAGCCTTCGTAATTGTCTTTGGCTGTTGAGAATGTGTATAAATACATTCGAGCCAAAGATAAGCTTCGTATTTGCCTTTGGCTGCTCATATTTAGATATGTACGAGCCAAAGGCAGTATTCGTAATTGTCTTTGGCTGTTGAGAATGTATATAAATACATTCGAGCCAAAGATAAGCTCCATCTTTGCCCCTAGATGCTCGTACTTAGGTACGTATGATCCAAGGGCAGCCTTCGTAATAGTCTTTGGTTGTTGAGAATGTATATAAATACATTCGATCCAAAGATAAGCTTCGTATTTTCCCTTGGTTGCTCATACTTAGATATGTACGAGCCAAAGGCAGTCTTCGTAATTCTCTTTGGCTGTTGAAAATGTATATAAATACATTCGAGCCAAAGGTAAGCTCCGTCTTTGCCCCTGGCTACTCGTACTTAGATACGTACGAGCCAAAGGCAGCCTTCGTTTTATCTTTGACTGTTGAGATGAGCCAAAGATAACCTTCGTCTTTATCATTGTCCTTGACTCTTGAGAAAGTATATGGGTACGTTCAAGTCAAGGACAGCCTTCACATTTTTCTTTGGCTGCTGAGAACGTATATGGACATGTTCGAGCCAAAGAATAACCTTCGTCTTTGCCCCTAGCAGTTCGTACTTAGGTACGTACGGACCAAAGACAGTCTTCGTTTTTGTCTTTGGCTGTTGAAAATGTAAATAAATACACTCGAGCGAAAGATAAGCTTTATTTTCGCTCAAAGGTTTAGTAATTTTTACCTTCGTATTTCCGTTTCCTGAGAGTAAAGAGAAAAAGGGGTAGGGTACGTTCCTAGTAGCCCCATTACGGAAATAAAAAAAATAAAAAAATTTAATAGTTTAGTATAAAACTTAACAGAGATATGTTTGTTGGGTTCGTATTTAATAGAACTGTCCAATGTTTGGGACTTAGTTCCTAAATGAACCTCAGATTCAAAAATGGCAGAGAGTACTGCAAGCTGAGTAAAAGAAGGCGTATGCGAAAGAAAACGACCCTCAGCTCATAAATAACCTTAGGGATTTTATTCCAAAACTTTTACTGAGATTCCTTCGGAAACGGAGGTATCCAGATCCAGAAAAGGTTTGCTCAAATATTAAAAAATGACAGAGAATACCGTAACCTGAGTAAAAGAAGGCGTCTGCGAAAGAAAACGACCCTCAGCTCATAAATAACCTTAAGGATTTTACTCCAAAACTTTTACTGAGGTTCCTTCGGAAACGGAGGTATCCAGATTCAGAGAAGGTTTGCTCATGAGTAAGCAAATAACAATAAAATAGTAGCTTTTTGAGCTTTGAAAAGTGTTTTTAATGGTGTCACATAACCACTTTTTGTAGATCCGTAAGATTTCAAGCTTCTTTCAAGGTTTAATACTCGAAAAACTTGTCAAAGAATGATAAATCTTTCCTAGAAAGTAAGATCCAACTCTCTTATTCTTAAGTTCGATCTTATAACGAATATCTAATGAAAAAAGATGATGAAATAGCAAAAATAACGAAGATCGAGAGCTTTTCGGTCTAGCTCGTTTCTAGCGCCAAACTGTGACTACTATTTTTCCCATAGTCTACGTAATATGAGCAGCTCAGAGGATCATATACTAAGTAGTATGGATACCTCAGTTGAACTGATATTGTTGAGTAAATAAAAGGTATGTTCGAAATAAGATCTACTCAGAAGATCATATACTAAGTAAGTAAAGATACTTCGCAAGAGAAGATGCTAAGAAAACAAAGGTATCTCTGGAATACAGAGGCGAGTAAGTAAATAAGCTAAATAAAGAGATATCTCAGATGAACAGATAACTCAGAAAGAATAGATAGCTCAGAATACAGAGATGACTCAGTAAGTAAATCTTTAAGAGAAAAGATAATGTAAGTGCATCTAAGTTATCAACACACAAGAGATTACGTGGTTCGGTTAATCTCAACCTACGTCCACGGGTAAAGATGATAAGTTTATTATTGATCTTGTTACATTTGGGTGGAAGAACTCCATTAAAAAAAGTATGAAGCTCTAGTAAATAAGAGAGAAAGTAGAGAGATGAGTCTTTTCTCTAATCCTAGCTCACCCAAAAGTCCCCCTTTCTCTTGAGATGAGGATGGGTATTTATAGATCCACATGCATCATGGATATCTTTGATGTATTATGTTCCATTGAGATCTGATGGTCCTTGGTCAATCTAGTACCTTCGTTGTCCGCCCACCATCTCCAATCAGACAATGCCACCTTAGCTTCCTCCATGTGCCATCGTGAACTGTGAATCCTCCGTACAAGTTGTACCTTCGTTGGCCGCTTACCTTTGCCAGTTAGAGGATGCCACATTAGCGTCCTCCACGTGCCATCGTGAACTGTGAATCCTCCATACAAGTTGTACCTTCGTTAGACGCGTACCTTCGCTAGTCAGAGGATGCCACGTACTCTGAGCCCACGTGGTTGACGACTGCACCTTCGTACTAAAAGATGTGCAGACTGCTCAGCTACCTCTGACAGACAGACACACCCACGTGCCTATACTACAACCTATTGCTTAACAACTAAGCAATCTTGGTAGTGATTTGGTGTACTTCGTTGTAGAATACTTTGCTACTCCCACCTTTAATATTGCGCCACACATTGATGGAGAAAACTTCATAACTAAGGAGCCTAAGAAGCGGTGTAGTGTGTGCCGTTGTAACATAATAAGTTGTTCCACCTTTAATGTTGTGCTATGTGGCACATCATATTTTTGGTACTCACAGCAGAAATTAGATATTCCTCTTAGCTAAAG
The DNA here is from genome assembly GCA_023531105.1 of Papaver atlanticum. Lineage (NCBI taxonomy): Eukaryota > Viridiplantae > Streptophyta > Magnoliopsida > Ranunculales > Papaveraceae > Papaver > Papaver atlanticum. Next base: position 223,258 of record JAJJMB010013238.1, on the reverse strand, counting down.
AACGAGAGGTCAACAACCTCATTCCGATATCGGACGAAGATTTTGCAGCCGTTTTGGCAAGAAGACAAGAATCTGAAATTTCCATCAGACCAATACACAAGGTCGCACTTATGATCAAGCAAGCAACAATAAGCGATCTTCCAAAGACATAGAATCAAGCAGGAGTTGCTTCACCGGAAAAAAAAAAAAAGAAGAAGAAATCTCACGGACATGAGTTATATTATAGGGAGGAATCCTTCTTTTGGGCCATAATATCCGAGCAAAGCCGTGCATGTTACCAGAGTTCGTGCTCATAGCCACCACACCTCCCCCCTGCCAAGGTTCGTGCTCATAGCCACCATGCCTCCTCCCTACCAAGGTTCATGCTCATAGACACCACGCCTTCTCCCTGCCAAGGTTCGTTTCGTAGTCGCCATGCCTTCTCCCTGCCAAGGTTCGTGCCCATAGCTGCCTTCCTGCCATGATCCGTGTCAGTAGCCACCTCTCCATGCCAAGGTTCGTGCCGTATCCGCCATGCCTTCTCCCTGCCAAGGTTCGTGCCCGTAGCTGCCACTCCTTCCTTCCATGGTCCGCGCCGTAGCCGCCACACCTCTCCTTGCCAAGGTATGTGCCGTAGACGCCATGCCTTATCCCTTCCAAGGTTCGTTCTCGTAGCTGCCACTCCTTCCTGCCATGGTCCATGTTAGTAGGCACCACGCCTCTCCCTGCCAAGGTTTGTGCCGTAGCCGCCATGCTTCTCCCTGCCAAGGTTCGTGCCAGTAGCCTCAACGCCTCTCCCTGCCAAGGTTCGTGCCCGCATCCCCAACTCCTCCCTGTCAAGGATTAGCCGTCCAAGTTTTGTAGTTGTGTCCACTTTTTGTCCCATCCCGCCAAAGCTCGTGGTCGTGGATAGTTTTACTGGCTTACACGTCCAGACAACCCCTTTGCTTCCATGAACGCCCATGCAGCTCCAGCCAACCTGCTTTGTTCCCACGACAATGCAGTCTCTTCTTATCACAGCTGCTGCCAAGAACCATTGCTGCTCGTTTGTTAATACCAGCCAGAGCTTCACCATAACAACAACCACTATATACAAAGGTAATCCATACTTCTTCATATTCTAGTCTCTCATGGAAGAAGTAATAGAGACACCGGAAGTATAGATGCAAGATGGTGAAATATTTATCATGGTCAACGTCCATCGACCATACAAGATATAACCATGTAAACCACACTTGGGGACTGAGGCTCTACACGGAATCCCTTCACTGTCAAAGCTCAGAAGACACGGTCAACCAAAAAGTCATAGCCACGACAAGGTCATCCACTCTTCAAAGGTGTAGCATAAGGATATCATTACCTCTCTGTCTGGAAGGCGCCTGCAACACTTTACGAGGATAAGACGGATCCCAAGCCAACTCAGAGAAAACAACTTCAGTAACTAAAGAGAAGTGCGACTGGGGACTGCTCACCACTGTCCGTCCCCGACATCAATCAAATATTCATGAGATAACTCCAGAGACGCGGCTGAAACATTTTTCTTGAAGACACCGGGAGAGCCACGCTAGCAACATAACTCTCTCACCTCTACCTCTTCGTTATCCAGAATACTTCATCCATATGACGTTCCAAGCATCCCAGCATCGCATACAGGAGAGTACAATAAGTTTGTATCAAATCCCAGAGGTGTGGATTCAAGGTGATACAATCAAAGTAAGCTACACTTGGGGACTGAAGGCTCCTTCAGTTTTAGAAGTTTAAATGCAGTCACCACCTTACCAGCGAATGCAATAGAAGCACATCTTCCACGAGAAAATAATCTCATGATAATTACACCTGATGACTGCCAGCACGGGATGCTTTCACGACCCTCAACCAGATTCATACAATCCTGTCTATGAGACCGGGATCAACAAGAATGATATGAAGCCCAACTGGGGATTCCTCACAACCGCCCATATCACGCAAGTTGAATTTGAGAAGACGTTTATTAATGTTGTATTAGATGTCAATATCATCACTGTCAAATCTTTACGAGCCGCAGGAATTTCTCGACATGAAGCCGTACATGTGCCTGATCAAAGATCCTGAAGGAAGATCCAGAGATACTTATGGCCGTATCATCCTTGAGCAAAGTCAAATCCGACGCACCTCAGCCGCAGAAGTTACTATCAAGGGACCCACCTGATGATCAACAGTAAAACAGAACTATCGTTCCTGTGAATGTTCCGAGACTCTTCAACAAACAAGAAAGCTCGCATTGACTGAAGCATAACCACATACGAAGAATCGCGTGAATCATACTTGGGGAATTGAAGGTTTGCATAAGATCCCCTCACTGTCAAAAATCTCTCCAGCTCATAGAAGATAGACAACCAGGGAGCCACAAATTTGATGAGGATTCCTTACCCTCCAAAAGTACGTCGCAGAGATATCTTCACGCATCCGATCACGCCATCGGATCTAGTACGCATCTACAATTCCTCACAAGACCGCACTGTATTCTCGAGCCGACTCAAAAAAATACAGCTCTAGTAACCAAACAGAAGTATGACTGGGGACTTCTCATCGCATCCCATTCCATACAACAATCCAAGATTCGAAAGATAGTTCAAAGGATGTCGCTTGGAACCAAGTCCTTGAAGGCATGATAACAGCACGTCGGCAACGGAGCTCGTCTACTTCACCCAACACCTCCGGAAGATTCTGCCCATACGAGCATTCCAAACATATCATCATCGCAGTCAGAAGGGAGAATAAGCCTATGATATAAAGAGTTGGAATAAACACAATTTCATTCCAGCCGATGCTCAAGAGTTTAAAGAAAATTATAATTGGTACTCAGCAGTCCATACACCAACAAGGGCTTCAACTTCAATTCCATCTCTTACTCTAGCCTCGGAGCAACAGAAACGACAACAACATAAAAAGACATCAGGCATGTCTTTCCTTACCTGATCACACCCATGACATGGGGACTCCGCCTTTGTCACCGGAAATTTCGATCAGGTTAATTACAGAAAAGATGTTGCATCAATAATTCTCAAGGTGATACCATCAATTTACAAGCAAGCCTGAAACAAACAAGTACTTGTAGTCACAATACTAGTTTCGGCTATACAGCTTACAAGATGCTCTCAGAAGTTCATAAAATCGGAAACCATCGATGAGGAACGGGACAATGCATCCTTCATAAGAAATTTTAGTCTATGTCTCTGCTACGACATACTAAAAGGGCGTATCAAACGGATACACCGGCTAAGAGATATAGGTCTTTTACTGAAGTTCATGGAGTTTCAAAAATTGCACGGGATTACAAACTGCAAATGTCCATGTATGGAAGACCGTCCATAAAAACTCCAAATCAGGTGATTCCTTTTGCATATGATAGCCTTATCCGTTATCTTTGAAGGTTGGGGTCAAGCGTCGAAAACCGACATTGTATGAAGACTCGAAGCCTCCTGGAGCGAATGATGTGCAAATAAGGAAATCTATACTGGATTTGATACACTCGGCAACAAGGAGACATCATCCACCTACACCTACAGGGTTCTCACCTACTCCAAGGGACCATTATCTAAGTACTCATGGTTGATAGGAAACAAAGTCGATGGATCTTGTATACTTCAAGAGGAGTTGATGTACTCAAATCTACCTCAAAAGAAAATGTTGGAGTCCAGCCTCATCCAGAGCTCCAGTCTGTCATTATCTCCTCATGATGGCTTTCGTTATTTCCAGTCTTGCTACAACGGGTTATGATTTCGGGCTCCATGTTCATCACATTGCTGCCTCGCTGATGTTACTGCTAGTGCATGTCACTATATAATCAAATCCTGAGCACCGGAGTCTATTACTTTCTCACAAAAGAGTCTAATCCTAAATCCCGAACCAAGGACATTGTCGGAGGAGATAAACCTAAGTAAGTGCTCTTTAACTGAGTCTTAAATTTCGAAAATCCTTTAGCATCATTGTCACCATCTAGTGCATACCACAAAACATTACTGTTCCGCACTAAGAAGGGGACTTAATGTAGATGGTGATTTTTTTGACAAGGGCAAAACTTGTAAAAATCGCCTCTAAACCTGCATTAGAGATATATCTATGGTTATATATGTACTAGGGCTTCACCCAGCTGAACTCTTAGTATTCTATATATGTTTATAAATATGTGTAAATTTCTTACCCGGCATATGAATTATAGATTCGTACTTCTACATCATATTCCGCAAGAGAATTAAGAATGCGTATCCAGCTAATGGCCATATCGGCCTCTAATATGCCTACAAGATTTAAGAGCTTCACTCGGATGAACTCTCATTACCCATATGAATTGTCATGCATTAGTCAGTCTATACTGATGGTGCAAATTATGAATATTCAATATAACCTACTACGCCATTTTGAATAAAAGTACTACCAGAAGCATATTATTTAGAACATTACTTCGAGTCGCAGAACTTCCACGGCTGAATTCCTCGAATATGTTTTGTATGTTACAAACAAAGTGCCGACGCCAACATAGCCGTGCTCCATAGCCAGGCCACCATGTGCACGCCTCATAGCCAGGCCACCATGGGCACACCTCATCGCTAAGCCACTTAATGACAACACTTTATGGCCTTGACTGCCTAGCCGCGCATAGCCATGGCCACAAATTACTTGGCTAGGCTAATATGTATGACCACAGCCACCAACTTCTCAACTAGTTGGCCACGGGACCCTTATCTCTTGGCCTATCCTAGCTAGCCATGTCCCTCATATCTCCTAGCCAGCCAACTAGCTAATCAGGCCACAACCTCCTAGTCTTTTTAGCTAGCCAACTAGCTAATAAAGCCACGGCCTCCTTGTCTTCCTAGCTAGCCAACAAGCTAACCATGGTCACGGCCTCCCTGTCTTCAGGCCTGGCCACGGCCTCCTTGGCTCCTAGTCTGGCCTAGCCTAGCTTCCTAGCTAGCCAACTAGCTAGTCAGGCCATGGCCTCTCTATCTCCCGGTTTGTCCTGGCCCACGGCTACCTTTCCCTAAGCCTAGCCTAGCCGGCCACCCTGCCTCTTAGTCACGGCCTTCCTGTCTAACGGCCTGGATAACCATGGCCACAGTCTCCTTGCTAGCCGGCCTAGCTTGGCTTCTAACCATCCACGGTCTCCTTGCTAGCTGGCCTTGTAACACCCCATGTTTTTAGCATGGAACATGCTAAAAGATGCGCCATGGCCCGAGATGAAGCTTCATCCAAAGCTTCCGTTGCGTAGGAAAAGGAACATTGGCCCTTGGCCAATGCGTTGACAATGTTCAACCATGATAGCTGAACAGTTGGCAGTGCACAGCCATTATGGATAGATATCGGGTTGGCAGCGGACAGTCATCATGGCTGGACATCGGATTGGCAGTGCACAACCATCATGGCTGGATATCGGGTTGGCAGCGGACAGCCATCATGGCTGAACATCGGGTTGGCAGTGCACAGCCATCATGGTTGAACATCGGAGTTGGCATTTGCAGTGAACATCCATCTTGGCCGGTTATTAAGGAAATATATGGCAACAACCATGAATAGTAAGAGTGGGAGTTGATGAATGATTTTTGCTCCCCTAATCAAAGTTGTAAAAATGTCAAGTTAACATATATAGGGAGGGGTAGTTGGTTGAAAGTGCATATGCGGACCATGCACCAAGTAAGCTTCCTAACTTAGCCGGAAGAGTATAAATGATGCCTAAGCCTCATTTATAGTTGCGTAGACTTTCCAATGAAACAGGTTAAGCATGGGCATTACTATACCATGCCACGGGATCGATAATGCATATCCTATATGCATTTTTGCGGAATGGCCTACACGGACTAGGCCATTACCATTATTGCTTGGCCACGGCCTCGCAAACGAGTTGGTTTAAGTTTTCCGACCCTTCGAGGATGAACTATGGTCTGTGCTTGATCCCTTTAGAGTGGGGAAGGGTACTTAGGCAGCCGCAATGAGTTGTAGCATTGCCGGTCCAACACTTTGTCGCTCATATCATCTAATTGTGAAGTGATTACGGCACTTTGGCCCCCCATATCATCTATGCTCGGCAGCTCGATGTAAGAGATGATTGTGGCCAGACTTGGTGAGACAAGTTGATGCAGATGAGCAAGTTATAGCCTATCTGGAGGCTAAAAAAAACGGTTGTCGTAATGAAGCTCAAGACGGGTCTAAATTGATTGGAAACGGCCCAATGATCAAGTCGTGATCTATGCATCACGGTCTTGGAATTTTAACCAAATTCCTTCTTATAGGACCTAAAAAGGCCGTTTTAAGAAAGTTTTTGTTTTCTTAATAAACCCTTTGCAGAACAAGGGTAAGTTGGAACAGTGTGGAAGCTAGGTTAGCTGCATCATGCTCCACGAGCATGCTTGCAAGGGCAGATGAACGTGCGTTTTCCTAGCTTGAAGGCTCGGATCGTAGCATCACCGGGGAAGTTATGGCCTGCGCGCCAGGCATAATTTTTCGGTCCGTCACAGTTGGTATCAGAGCAAGTTTTGAGAAAACTCTAGGGACTGTGAGTAATGGACTCATCAAAGCGAGTACTTTCCTTAATGGAAACTTAAAATTGGAGAGTAGGCCAACTTTTGCGTGGAAAGAGTAAGTAACTGCTAGGCTAGTTACTTTGCGAATCGAGTTGAGCTTGTTTAAGTACTGTGAGTTTGCCTGGCCTAAGTGGCACCCCACTTACGAGTGAAAATCCGGAAGACCTTCTGGGACGGTGGGTGGACAATGGGACTGATCATCCCTACACGTTGGCAACTGGCCAATGGTGTGCGTTGTCAGGCCCGGATAGCATCCCACTTACGAGTGGCAACCTGGATGACCGTCAGGGACGGTAGGCAATTGGATCCTGTTCCACACAGTACTACAGTTTTTTGGCACCAACTTTGTGAACTTTAGGGACTCCTGAGTGTGTATTATGGGATGCACATTTAGGATACCTTGTTGATATATCCTTTTGGCAACTGGCCAATTGAGATTCTTGGTAAAGTTGTGGACTCCTTTGTGAACTTTAGGGACTCCTAAGTGTGTAGTATGGGATGCACATTTAGGATACCTTGTTGAGATATCCTTTTGGCAACTGGCCAATTAAGATTCTTGGTAAAGTTGTGGACTCCTTTTGGATTCCTGAGTATGCGGTATGGGACATTTGCTCAGAAGGTCCTAATTGATGCTCCATGAAAAATGAAGAAACCCGTGATTTCCTAGCATCTGGTATGGGACTTTTGCTCAGGAAATCCAAACCGGAGAGTTAGTCCACAATAGCTTTGTTTTGAATTTCGGGGACGAAATTCTTTAAAGGGGTGAATATTGTAACACCCCGTGTTTTTAGCATGGCACATGCTAAAAGATGCGCCATGGCCCGAGATGAAGCTTCATCCAAAGCTTCCGTTGCGTAGGAAAACGAACATTGGCCCTTGGCCAATGTGTTGACAATGTTCAGCCATCATGGCTGAACAGTTGGCAGTGCACAGCCATCATGGATATATATTGGGTTGGCAGCGGACAGTCATCATGGTTGGACATCGGATTGGCAGTGCACAACCATCATGGCTGGATATCGGGTTGGCAGTGGACAGCCATCATGGCTGAACATCGGGTTGGCAGTGCACATCCATCATGGCTGAACATCGGAGTTGGCAGTTGCAGTGAACAGCCATCTTGGCCGGTTATTAAGGAAATATATGGCAACAGCCATGAATAGTAAGGGTGGGAGTTGATGAATGATTTCTTCTCCCCTAATCAAAGTTGTAAAAATGTCAAGTTAACATATATAGGGAGGGGTAGTTGGTTGAAAGTGCATATGCGGACCATGCACCAAGTAAGCTTCCTAACTTAGCCGGAAGAGTATAAATGAAGCCTAAGCCTCATTTATAGCTGCGTAGACTTTCCAATGGAACAGGTTAAGCATGGGCATTACTATACCATGCCACGAGATCGATAATGCATATCCTATATGCATTTTTGTGGAATGGCCTATACGGACTAGGCCATTACCATTATTGCTTGGCCACGGCCTCGCAAACGAGTTGGTTTAAATTTTATGTCCCTTCGAGGATGAACTACGGTATGTGCTTGATCCCTTTAGAGTAGGTAAGGGTACGTAGGAAGCCGCAATGAGTTGCAGCATTGCCGGTTCAGCACTTTGTCGCTCATATCATCTAATTGTGAGATGATTGCGGCACTTTGGCCCCTCATATCATCTAAGCTCGGCAGCTCGATGCAAGAGATGATTGTGGCCAGACTTGATGAGGTAAGTTGCATGCCAACCAGCGGATGCTCATACTTCCTATCAAGCTACACAGAGTTGGTAAGAGAAGCCAGTGACGCATGCAAGATGCATTGGCATCGGCCTTATGGCCTTATACCCCTTTGCGGACAAGGGTAAGTTTAGAACGGTGTGGAAGCTAAGTTAGCTGCGTCATGCTCCACGAGCATGATTGCAAGGGAAAATGGACGTGCATTTACCTAGCTTTAAGGCCCAGATCGTAGCATCGAAATGACGCATCGGGGGAGTTATGGCCTGCGCGACCAGGCGCGCCAGGCATAATTTTCCTGTCCGTCACAGGCCTAGCCTGGCCTAATCACAGCAACGACCTCCTTATCCCCTAGCATGGCATAACCATGCAACGGACTCCTAGTCTCTTGGCCTAGCTGAGCTAGTAGACACGACCTCCTTATCTTCAAACCCGGCCTAGCCATGTCTCGCCTAGACAAGCCATATGGCTACGACCTCCTTGCCTCTCGGCCTACCACGTTATTGCTCCAAGCCTAGCACCCATGTCCATATCGACTTGGCTAGCTATCGACTAGGTCGCGGCCCGTGTCATGACTTGGCTAGCTATTAACATGGTATACTATGTTATCTACATGTATTATTATGGCTAGCTGATTACAATGCCATCTTATGGCAAACTCATTATTAGTTACACGTAACCTTGGAGCTGAGTTATATCTTCAAGCTATGCAACTTCGACAAAGTCTGGCTAGCTTAGGCTATTACTCAGTCAAGTATATCGTGACAATCTAGACAAAACTAGAAAACGAATCCATGAGGGAATTACTTATGGGTATTGGTCTGGTGGTCTACAGCAACGTGCGGCATGGCAACATCCCATGATAAGGAAGTTACAAGTAGTGGCAACGGTTGAGAGCGGTTAAAAGAAGTGTCTAAGTAATGGAATAATGGTTTACGGTTTCCAGAAACTTCCCTAACATCATAGGCGTAACCATACCATTATCCCACTATCTCCATCTCTCCACAACCTCCACTACTTACAAGGAAACAGTGAGTGTTCCAACTATAAATAGACTACCATATCTATTCAGAAGATAGAACAAGCTTATCATTCTTAATCCCTTCTTATTCCATAGTTAACAACCTCACACCCAAATTCAATCACCACTGATTTCCTCAAACTTTCTTTGCTTTCCCTCCCCTTAGATCAACCCATTTTCTCTCTTTATAATCGAAGCAAAACGTGAACGGCCAATATCTTGGTTTAGGCTCGTTTTGTATGATTTTTATTTTCGAACCTAAAGAAAGTACTTCAGCAGTACATTATTTTTCCTAAGAGCGATTTTTGGGTATTAACACCATTAAGAGGAGTGGGGGGCACCATGCATGATCCCTATGAAATTGACCTAAGTTACAAGCCTAGTCAGTCATATTACTTCGAAGCTTTGTCAAAAGGTACTAGCAAAGTGGATCATGTAATGGAATAAGTACAAGAATGAGGAAAGAAATCCAAGGTATTAAGACAGGATACACAGGGGAGCAACTTGAAGAATTCTTGCAAGAAACCACAACTTCTCGGTTGACATCCTATCTTCTGAGGGAGCCCAATCCTCCCACATGTCTTCTACCTACGTTCATAACCTATGATGGTACAATAGACCCCGCTGCGCATTTAAGATATTATACTCGGTGTCCTAGACCATTGGGAAAGGAACGAGGTTGTATTGTGCAGGTACTTCCCTTCAAGTTTAAAGGGATTTGCGTTGTTTTGGTTTGATAACCTGCCTGCGAATTGCATAGATTCGTTTGTACAATAAGACAATAAAGGCAGGATTGGACCGTGTTAAAGCATTGCTCGGTTGAACCCACCAAGTGTTGGAATGTCAAGGTTGGTTGTCATATTTTAGTATCAAAACTCATAATTCGCTTGATTAGATTACTAGAGTCAACTTCGTTAGGTGAGAATAGGAAGTCTAGAAATATTGCGACATACAAGTATTACTCTGAAGACTTGAAGATTTCGAAGACGTATCGACATCAACTATGACATTATCCTTCCACCTGAGGTTAGTAATACATGATTTGACTTGTTTCCATTTATATCGTAAGCTTTCAAGTCATTTCTGATTGAAAACATAACATGCGAAGTTATATACATCAAACTTTATTATAAGAGACTTGATCATCATATTGTGATCAAGGTGTCAAGGAAAATATATCAATAGTGATAAGTACTTTATATTGGTATATTGAATTACGAAGTATAATGCTTATCTTTTGAGCTTCATAATTGCGACATAGGTTTGATTTTATACCTAGAAAACTATGTTTAATTACATGAGTTTAAGGAAGTAGACGTACGAACTTTTTTCGTAGTTGAAAGGAAATCAAGAGGATTGAAGGCCCGTTTTTCATTGAAGATCTTAAGGTTGGACCGATCCTAACCAATATAGGGAATTAAGGAAGAACCGATTATAGATTATGTTGGGAATCAAGGTAGAACCGATCCCTAACTATATTAGGAGTCAAAGTAGAACGGATCCTAACTTGTTTTAGGAGTCATGGTAGAACCGGTCTCAATAGGAAAAACGGATTTCTCTAAGTATCGAACACTTTAGTGTTTGTGTGATTTGGAAATCGGGTTTGCAAAATAGGAAAGTTCAAGATGTCGACATAATGAGTTATTTGAACAGGTGCCGTAATTTTATATCTATTGTTCAAAGATATTCCTTGATACTCAAGGTGAGATCCCAAACCAAAATCATAGAGAATCTTTTTGAGATTTTCGAAATTAATATGTTTTGTTTAACCAGCAATCAAAACATATCTCTGGAAAAATATACTAGTTAAGTGCTAGCTAATATTGGGTTTTCCATGAAGATTTCGGTTATACATTTGGATATTGGTTGGAATTAGACAAAACCGAATTTAGGTGCTTTATTGCGTGTCTTAAGAATATTTTTAGTTATGGAAATTCGTTGTGTCCAAACTACCTTGGTCTATAAATAATGAAGTTTGTTCTTCTTACAAACTTATCCTGAGACAGGCAAACGTCATCTTTGTTTCTGGTGTAGCCGGCTAATAGTATTCTCGTAAAACTATCTTGGAGAGGGGAGTAACCTAATTAGGCGAAATATCTTACATCCGCTAGTTAAAAGACTTTGTTGGGATCAAGAAGCGTCTACTAGTACCATTGGTGGGAAACGAGAATTGCATTGTTATTTTAGTTTTCAATTATTGATTTGATTGACTAACGGTTTGTTAACTCTTGATTGCACCTAGTTCGATTGTTCTTGAGAGCCTTCTCTTCTGACATGACGTCACTAAAACTACATCAAGAGATTAGCGTTAGTTCAGATCTGATTTTAGATCTGACGTTAGCTTGTGATCATACATTGTTAACAACCCCTTTCTGTGCGTCATCGATCATAAGTCGGAATCAATTTTTTTATTGTGCAGGTACAAAAGACTATTGAAGATGTGAAGACATAGAGATTTTTCTAATTGGTTTCGTATCTTTGTGATTTGTTTCGTGCACAAACTTGATGGGTTGGGATCCGAGTAGATCTAGTTTATTTTTTGATAGACTTGTTATTGCTAGTCATATTTATATCGACAATCTATCATTTGGTGGTACTATTCAGTATCCGAATATGGCAGTTCTGTTTGACTCGATCAGGTTAACTTGTTAATCCAGATCTTGGAAGATCTAAACCCGACAAAGGAGATTAATTGATTTTAAACAGAAAAGCCTTTGTCACGCTCAACACAAATATCTCTGATTGCTTTCATGAGATAGGAGAGTGGTTACCAAACAGATTAGTCCTTTACTGTTTGGAAGACGATCGAAAAGGTTGAGTACTTAAAGTCTTCAGAGAGGCTGAAGCAACTTAAGATAGTGGACTCTATCTTAGGATTCACGTGCATTAGCCTGATTGGTTGTACGTACAGGGATACTGAGAAAACTAAGTAACTAGGGGTAGTTTACTTGGTCTCAACTATACGAAGTTGGTAGTGTCTTTGTATAACGGCTTAATTCTGAAAGTATTCAAAACTGGACTAGGTCCCGGGGTTTTCCTACATTTGCGGTTTCCTTGTTAACAAAATCTTGACGTGTCTTTACTTTTACATTCCGCAATTATAATTATTGTTTTAATTATAATAATTAAAAGTAAATACATTGTACGTTAATCCCAAACACTTGGGTTGATTCCTATAGTTTAAGGTTCGGTTTCAGACTTATACTATATACAAAGTGTGTAATTTGGTTGTTATCTTCTTTACAGTTTCTGTCCATATTATATCACGCAAGGTATAAATCTTATAGGTTGGTATCGAAAAGATTGTGGTGTACTTGGTATCCTCATCATTCCAACCACTTCTACTAATAGAGGGAACATTAAAAGCACAAGGAAACCCCATATTTTTCAATTTTCTAGCTTCAATATCATTGTTCATAGTTCATTCAGATAAAAAAACTATATCAGATTGATATTTCTAAGGAGGATATTGAGCTCCTTATTAGCATATTTTCCCCCCCTACCCCCTCACGTTCCAGCAAAGTATATTAACATTATTGATAGGGAAAGAGGAAATGGAAGCAATAAAAGCAGGATAATAGTTTCAGATTGAGAAGATCAATTAAAATGAACAGTTACCTGATTGGTACATTCAACATCGTCATTAAGTTGAGAGTTTACGGACTCACCACTAGATCAATTGCCTTGTAGTGTTGATATCTATGGTTTGCGAGATGGTTCGCCAACCTACCCTAAGTCGAAATAACAGAAGTTTTGAATTTCTCTCTTTTGATGTTTGAAACATTCCCAAATGATAAAATCATTGCTTGAGCAATTATCAAAATGATCCAAAAATTAATTCTTAAATAATAAATTGTTTCGAACTAATATGTTAAGGACCTTTGAATATCCAATGCTTGAATCATATTTCGATATGTTTAACAAGACAAGCTTGACTCGGAATTTCTTATTTGTAATAAGTCTACTAGAAGTTATACGACATAGTCTCATAAAGATATAATTGTAAAATAGTGAGTAAAATAGAATGGTTCAATCTTCACATACCTTGTTGATGAAGTTTTCTAAATGTCATCGTCGATCTTCAATCTTCGAGGGTGATGTCTGATTCTCAACTACCAAATTATAAACCTAGTCTGAGACTTGACTTAGTAGACTAGAAATCAAGATATAGATTGGTTCATCTAACATTGACAATAAGCTTGAGATAACAAAACTTGTGGGTTCAATCGATCAGTGCTCTAACACCTAGGTCAATAGAGGACACTCTAGCAAATAACTAAAACATAAAATTGTTAGAGAATCAATTTCCTGGTTTTTTTAGTCTCTCTATTTATAGACTTTCAAGGCTGAGGGTTGCTCAGAATTCAAGCTAAGATAACTTGAGATTCAAGCAAACACAAACTCTTGTTAGAAGTCCATGTAAGCATAAGAGAAATATGTCTTGGAATCACATAGAAAAATATACACTATGGTCCGGGTACCGGAACCATGTGTAATGATAGTTCTTGTCAAATATGCCTTTCGAACTTATAAGCAATATCATGTTCATTTAAACACTTAATATTTGAATCATGATGCATAACACAAAGTGTTTTAGTGATCAATGATGTCTTAGAGATGTTTAAGAGTCGTAGCAATGCTAAACATATTTAAGAAAATAGTCTATAAACATCTTCATGATTCGTACTGAGTAGGTACGCGAAATGGTACGTGTACCTATGACCAGTTCGTGAATTCAGGGACCAATAATACGTGTACTAGGTAAGCATACCGCTTGGTTTCTCATGAACTCATATCCTTTATGGTACGTGTATTAGGTACTATACCCATTCACGAATCCAGAACCTTTAAGGTACGCTTACTAGGTACGTGTACCTACCTATATTGCAGAACCTCATATATCTATGGTATGCGTACTAGGTACATGTACCTACCCTGAGTCTAGATTTCAGTAAGTTTTTGAAACTCTCTTTTGAAGTTTTGAAACATTCCCAAATGCCATGGATATAAAATATCATTGCTTGAGAAATTTACAAATGATCCATATGACACAAACATAGTTCTTGAACAATAAATTGTTTGGAACTAAAATTGTTAAGGACATATGAACATCCATCCATTGCTTGAATCATACTTCGAGATGTTTAACAAGATAAGCTTGACTCAGAATTTCTTCTTTCCAATAATAGATTTACTGGAAGTCATACTACATAGTCTCATATAGATAAAATGGTAATTCATGTGAGTAAATAGAATGGTGCAGTCTTCACATGCCTCTTGTTAATGAAGTTCTCCAAATGTCTTCATTTGATATTCAGTCTTCAATCTTCGAGGGTATACCAACCTCTAAACCTAGTCCGAGACACTTTAGTAGACTAGAAATCAAGATATAGTTTTGTACATCTAACATTGACAACAAGCTTGAGATAGAAAAATTACGAGTTCGACCGAGTACTGCTTTAACAAAGGTAATCCTTAATATTTTAAGAATCATGTATAGTAGCCTTGGAGAAAAGTAATCATCAGCAAAAAGCAGGTGGGTTATAGCTGGAGTATTTCTACAAATCTTAATCCTTTGGACAAGGTCTAACCTAATCAATTTATCAATATAAGAATACAGAGCTTCATAGACAAGATATATAGATAGGGAGATAAAAGACCTCATTGTCTAAGGCCTTTTTCGGATTTTATCAAACCAGTTGGGACACCATTAATAAGGAAAAAATAGAAAACTGTAATAAGACATTGTATAATTAAGGATACCCATGCTCACACAACCCAAGCTGTCTAAACACCTTTTCCAAAAACTTTCACTCCAACTTATCATAAGTCTTGGGCACGTCAAATTTAATAGCAGCTAGACCTTTCTTACCCTCATAATGTTCAACAGTAATAACAACCTCATTAGTTAGGAGGATATTGTCAGATATACTCCTCTTTGGCACAAAAGCACTTTGGTTATGGGAAATGAGGCCATCTATACGGAGTTTTACTTTATTAGCTAAAGTCTTGGATAAGATCTTGTAAACAAAATTGCCCAGACCAATTGGTCTATATTGAATGATTAATTCAACTGTGAGAATTTTGGGTATGAGAGATATATTGGTATGATTGAGAAATTTTGCCACATGACCAGTTCTGAAACAAGTTTGGATTATCTCAATAACGGACAATATCCCAATGCTTTGGTTAAACATAACGGTGAAACCATTAGGGCCCGACTTTTTTTTCCCATTTGGAAAGCAACATTCTTAATCTCCTCGGGGGTAAGGTGGATGTTGAGAATGTTTCTATCAGTTCGAAAAAATCTAGTGGGAAGCTTAGAAAGAATTTCATCCTAGAAAAGCTTAGGGTTGGAAGAGTAGAGAGTTTTAACAAAAGAAGATCATTTCTATATTAGTTAGAGTAGCACTAGATGCATACTTGATCCAACTAATGACAGTTCACTTTCTATTAGATAGGGTAATTCTATAGAAATAAGGAGTGTTTCTATCCCCTTCCAAGAAACAAACTTCCGTAGATTTGTCTTTCCAGTACGACTCCTCTAAAGAATATAAAAAAACATATTCTTGCTCTGAGTCTAGCAATTGAGGAAGAATTAGTGGGACCACTAGACTGAATTTCAGAAAGATCATCTCTAGTGGTAGATATATTGGTTTGAATATTACCAAAAGAGGTTCTATTTCACTCCCTGAGGCCTTTTTCATTGTTAAGTAATCTAGCTTTAAGCTTATAAGAGGGAGTGTCTCCCATATTGGTGGACCGGGAATTATCAATAATGTCTCTAGAAGTTGGATCTTCAATCCACATAGCCATAAAGTGAAATGGTTTAGGCATACAATCACTTTCAAAATTCAAAACCATTATACATAAGGCAGTGGTCAGAGAAGTCTCTAGGAAGGTTATTAACACAAATCTTGGGAATATCATTTCAGCATTATGGTTTATAAGACATCCATATCAGGTCTTTCAAGGATCGGGATCACGCAAGTCAAACACAAAACAAAAATTCCTAAGATTGTTAACATCCTCATTATCAACTTCAAGGCCTCCATTATTATCTTCAGATCCTAGGAGAAAATTAAAGTCACCAATAAAAAAAGCCGGATCACTCGGAGGGATCTGCAAAAGTTAGCATTGGCTAGCCCAAAAAACATCTCTAAGACTCTGATTGGCTTCTCCATACAATAAAGTGTATATGGAAAATTTTAGAGTGGATTATATCATTAGTAGTAACATAGATGCCTCTAGAGCTGGAAGATATGATGTTAAGATCAATTTCTTGTTTTCAGAGTAAAACCAAACACCACTTCTACTAATGCAAGGAACATGAAAAGCCCATATTTTTTAATTTTATAGCCACAATATCATCCTTCGTAGTTCATTCATATAAAAAAATATATCAAACTTGATATTTCTAAGGAGGATCTTGAGCTCCTTATTAGCAAAAAAAAATTCCTACCACCCTCACGTTCCAGCAGAGCATATTAACATTATTGATAGGGAAAGAGGAAATGGAAGCAATAGAAGCAGAATAATAATTTCAGATTAAAAAGATCAATTGAAATGAACTATTACCTGATTGGCAGATTTAGCATTGTCATTAAGTTGAGAGTTTGCGGACTCACCACTAGATTGATTGCCTTGTAGTGTTGAAATCCAGAAAGGCAGTCTCATAAGGAGAATTATTACAGACATCATAACTAACTGAAGGTTGATAAGTTAGTTCAAGAACTTGTCATGGGAATTGACCAACAATATGAAAAGGCTCTTTTTAGTTATTGTTAAAAATGAGAGGAACTTTTCCAAAGTGAGTGATTGACGGACAAAGATTTGGAAATTGGGAAAGGAGCTGAAGGGAGGTCCATGCGAAGAGATTTGTTCAGCAGCAGTGGATAAAATTGGTGAGTTTTGGTTTAGTATGGGGAGAGGAATGGAAGAATTTTTTTCATTTTTTTTTAAGCAAGGAGAGTGATGAAAGAATGTGAGACGATGAAGTGTTTATGGTAGTGCTTTTGCTATGTGGTGCTAACAGACTCCTAGTCAAGTAGTCATCCGGTCAGCACACAATAGGGTACCACGTGGCTTACTATTTCCTAATGTTGTTCGAATTTTTCGCAGTCGAAGCCGCCAAATCAAAATGACCCATCCTTTCTGTTCTCCAAAAATAATAAATAAATAAAATTAGGAATGAAATACAAATACTAGTAATAGAAAAATCCAGAGTTTTATTTTTGGTTGCTCTTTTGCAAAAGAGAAAGTAGAGAGAGAGTGGGAGAGAGCAAAAACACGACTCCCATTTGTGTTTTCTTCTTCCTTTTTCCTTTAATCACAAACACAAAACGTAGAGAAATAGAAAAAGAATGAAAACCCTAGCTCTGGTTACTGTTTAAACTACTGAAGAAATCATCGATGAGGTCAGTCTAGATTCATTCTTAATCTTTAATCTCTTCCATTTACTAAATTTATTATGATTTTTTTCTTATTATTAATTATTTTTTTGTTATGTTTCTCTTTGAAATCTGTCTTTGAAATCTGTCTTTGAAATCTGGTTTTGTGTTTTTCGTTTTCCATAAGAAATGTGTATCAGGGTTAATCCTTGTTTGTTTTGCTGTAGTAGTATCAGGGTTTTTTCTTAATTTTTTTGGTGGGTGATTATGGAAATGATTAGAATCTTTATATTAGGGTTTACGGAAGTTTGTTGGTGAATACAGCTGATGGAATTTCTTGTGCGTAAGATAGATATGGCTATGGTTATATAGAAATGTAATTGAATTACCTTGAGTGAGAATTTCTGATGTTAGGGTTAGAAAGTCTGGCTAGTGAAATGGATATGAAATCTAGAGAGTAAAGGAAATAGTTGAGGTTTAGGGAAAGATGGGAGCTGAAACCATAGTGTTGCCTAGCCTTACCTTATCTTCCGACTTTTATGAACAAGAATTGAAACAACTTAGATGGATTGGTAAATTTGTTACACCCTGTAAAATGTTTTCCCGTTATCACTAGTTCATTACATATGTAGTATTCATGATGCTGTTAGAACTGGAGAAATTTCCGTTGTGACATACAACGGCTCTTCAAACATTTCGAGGGTTTATATGCCGTCTGTCGATAGATCTTAGTAATCATATGGGTTTATATGCCGTCTGTTGATAGAACTTAGTAGTCATATGGGATTGAACATACATGTAACATATTATGTTAGTATTCAACTAGTGAAGATACTTTTAAGTAGATTATATGCTCGTGGTGCCTCTGTGTATATGCATCCTTTTCTCCCTTTCTTTCTCATTTTCCAAAGATATTGTCTGATATGTTTTTTCATGTTTTAAATTTTTTGGTTTTTGGTTTCTGGTTCTGGGCTTGCTTTCTGGAATGTTAAGCTCTGTTGGATTTGTAAATTTCTGGGACTGGGTCCAATGTAGTGAGGATTGTGTTTATTTGTGGATGCTCAGTTTCTTAGAAGTAAAACCGGCTTGTGTGAATTACATCAGTAAAGTGTTTTCCTTCTTCTTCTTCCATTATTTCCTTGTTGTACTCTGATTTTGTTGAAGTCTACTGTGCGGTCTTGCTTCTGTGATACTTAGCTCAGTAATGCTATTGTTTAATTAAAAAAAGATAGTGATAAGTCATTTTCCTTTTGGTTTTTGGATTAGGATGCTCAAAAAGCATTCCATCTAGCACTCTGCAGTTTTAAATTCTCCAATTGACATAAGGAGTGGGATTTTTAGAGCTCAACAGGCATAGAGCAATTGGTAGTACTGTTTCTAGCACTAGAGTTTTGGAAAGTCTGATTATATTGTGCTTCGCTTATGCATAGCAGCTTGTGATGCATCTCATTTTGTTGGTGTTTTTTCTCAAAATCTAGAAGTCTATTAAATAGTGTACTCTTTGTTGTTGTTTGACTTGACTGTGCCATAGACAGAGAGCAATATAATTAACACGCATCGTTGATGTTGAGTGATCTGGATGCTCCAAAGCATTTGAGTTCAACATTTTGAATCCTCCTAAAATGAAACCAAGAACAAATGGGACACATAGAGTTCAGAGATCAAACAGTTCGCAAGGAGAGGGTCCAAATTGGATCCTTATAGCAGGCGGTGCTTTGTTGAGTACATTATCAGTTCGGCTCGGATACAAGCTCAAGCAGGTTATGGATACAAGACGGATGGAAAATAACAGTGACTCATTGAAAGGTCTTATACTATGTAACTGATTGATATTTGTCCAATGCATAGCAAGGTCTAATACGATATAGTTTCTTGGTTGCAACTATTCTCTAAACTTTACTTAACTAAAATTTTGTCAGTTTTTCAGGAAATCGAATATCCAGTGACAAAAGGAAGTCAGGTGTGTGTACGCTGCAATCAAACCAATTTTCCTATACCCAAAATGGAGATGGGTACTACAATTGCCTTTCAGGTGCAACACTGCGATCTATTAGCTTAACCTCCATTGAGTCCACGCCCAAATTAAATTTCCAGTCTTTCTGTTGAGCTTGATTCCCTAGTCTTGGTTACATATATTTTTTGTATGGAACCATCTTAACCCTGCAACTGAAAAATACGTGTTTCATTTTCATAGAATCGCAGTTAGTTTTTCCAAGTAGCAAGAAGGAGGGGTCCAGGTCAGGTGTAAATATCACTTTTGATCTCACGCAAACATGACACCTTGTGCTGCTGTACAACATTTTACATGATTTCCAACAATTAAATATACCAAATTAAACACTGGTCCACTGGGAGTCTTTTTTTTCTTTTTCTTTTATGTGTGGGTGTGTGGGTGTGGGGTGGGTGGGGGTGGGGGGGTGGGGGGTGAATGTGTGTCCATAGTGTAAATATACTCCCATATTATGCGCCATTACCATAAGCTTCATTCTAGATTAACAATTTATATTATGCTGGTAGTGGTAAATGTGCGCCTTGGATTTTCTCGTGGTTCTTAAAAAACTATGTATAGTTTCCTATAGGCTATAGAAGCACGTATCCAGTGAAATAAGTGTCTGAGTTGTGATTCTACAGATGTATTGTCTTCTCAAGAATCCCCATTGAGAAAAAATCTCATGTCCAAGAGCATTAGTTGTATAGTTATTCAATATAAATCAGATAGTTATCTTTTGGATTTTGCTTTTATAATTATTATCTGATCGCGTTGTGCAAGTTGTGTAGAATGGCATGTGTTATCTGATTTATTTCAATTTTTACCTTCTTGTTCAATTTGGACCAAGTTATCTGGATAAAATGCGTAAATCTTATTGTAAACTAAATAGCATAGATCTGCTTGTGTGACTCTAACTTTACAGTGGATAATCCAATCTCGATTTTAAGAGACCCTTACCCTTCTTTTCGTTCTCCTCGTTTGGTCTGTATCAGGGAGTGCAGAAGATCTGGTGGAGGTTAAGTGTCAACCAAATGGCCCTATGATGAAAGAAACTACCATGCCACTACCATTAGTGACCATCCCTCCAGAACCCAACAGAGAAAATGGTGTTATGTGGTCAACATCTCCCGATCGCCTAGAGCTGCCTCGAAAGCCATTCCACCATTCAAACAGTTCGGACTCTCCATGTGTTTCTGAATCTGGGTCTGATATCTTCACCAAACGTGAAGTGATACAGAAGCTGCGGCATCAATTGAAAAGAAGGGATGACATGATTGTGGAGATGCAGGATCAGATCATGGAGTTGCAGAGTTCACTCGGGGCTCAGCTAACACATTCTTCCCTCTTACAGTCACAACTCGACGCTGCTAACAGGGACCTATTTGACTCAGAAAGAGAGATCCAGAGGTTGAGGAAGGCAATAGCAGATCATTGTGTTGGAGAAATGAGTCAGCCTGAGGATCCAACAATGGCCAGGAACTGGTCAGCAGAAGGACTAAGTAATGGGCATGTGAATGGGTTCCGTGATGGAGAAAATGATTTGGAGTTTGTGGCCAAGGGGAGAGGAGATATAGAAAGATGCGAACTGTTGAAGAGAGAAGTGGGCGATTTGAAAGAAGTTATAGAAGGAAAAGACTATTTGTTACAGAACTACAAAGAACAAAAGGTGGAGCTTAGTTTGAAAGTGAGGGAATTGCAGCAAAGATTAGCTTCTCAAGTTCCAAATATTTTGTAGACCTAGAAGAACAGTTTTGTGCATTCTTTTGTGTTTCTTTTTACTCCCAACTGGAAAAGAAAAGCTTTCTTCCCTCTTTCTTCTACCCTCTACTTGTCCAGTTTGTACGTGTTTAATGTTGCGTTTGTGTGTCGTAGAGAGAGAGAGAGAACGGGAGATCAATATGTGCCGGCATAGTTTTTCAATGAAATCGGCATGGTCGATGGACTATCGGCATTGAAAAACCATGCCGGCACATATCCCCCAATTAGTTTTAGTATCCCCCAATTAATCCTTCTTTCTTATCTTCAAGGATTAATTTCCTTTTTTTTTTTTTTTTTTACCTAGTGTATCACAAAACTACGTATGGCTCCTCAAATCTCTTTTTTAACGGATAAGAGTATAGTTTCTCTCTCCTCTCCTCTCCTGATATGTACGGAACCTAGATGAAGCTACGCTATATTCTTCATTTTTGCAATCAAGCCTCTATCAATCTCCTTTACTTTTACCTGGTTATCATCAATCTTGCTATATTCATCTACAAGTATATTTTAAGTTACTCTTATGCCATCTATGTGATTAGTTTGTTCAACATTCAAAGTTCAACTAAAGCAATAAGTATAAAATCCTACATCAACTTCAAAAGGAAAGCAAAAGTACTAGTTACACTAATTTTTGAACCCACAAAATTACATACCCAAAAGAAAGAACATCCGAAAAAATCCAAACCTACCTATTGCCAACAACTTCTATCAACAACAAAATCCGGAAAAACATACTGCTTCAACCGGCCGCAACAAACTTTACAAAGTCAAGACTAACATCAACAACACTAAGATAAAGAAGACTAAAAGCAAATATCAACATGATTTTTTTAAGAAGAATTTGTTAATCATTTTCAAGCTTTTTTCAAAGCCATTAACCTTAAATCCCATTGATATCCCAGAAGAGGACCGTTCTAATCCTCTTCATCGTAGCTTTCCCAGTCTTCTTCCTCATAGCCATTACTGTAATCACTTCCAGATGGTGCAGGAGCTACATCCCCAGAATTGCTTGAATCATCAGCACTGCTCTCACTCTCCTCAGCATTCTCATCTGTCTCATGTTCCAACATCTCATCTTCTTCCTCATCAGTTGACTCACCTTCATGCATGGTTCTGGCAAAGATTGCAGGATTTTCCTTTTCACTCTCATACCTCTCATAAAGCTTTTTCTCATAATACTTTGCTAAACGCTTCTCCTCTTCATCAGCATCTGAATCCTTGTACTTGAATCTATCTCCTCAACATATTATTCATACCCTCCTTCTGAATCACTTTCAGTCGCACTCCCATACACCTTCCAGTGCTTTCGATCAAGTCTCTCCTCTCGTTTTCATGTTATCCTTGCTAATCTCTTCTCCCTCCATGCAGCAAACTCAGCAGCAGTTTCCTCTAGACTCTTCTTCTTCGCTGCCTCTCTTTGTCGTATATGTATCTCATTCTTCAATCTCTCGAGTTCTCGATCACTCAATGAATGAGATATTTTTTGCTTGATTATAATTCTCAGATGGAGGTGGTGTTTCTGGAACTGCATTTCCATTGTTTTCCATTTTTTTATTTTTTTTTCTCTCTAATCTCTTCTCATTCCTTTTCTGGTTTAATTTTCTTTTTTATTCATATTCCTTCTCTAAGTCCTTTTTATTTAGTCCCAATCAATACCATTAATAGCCATTTATGGTGTTTGGTTAAGGGTCATGTCTCTAAACCATGCACGCCTATTCAACACTCTACCCAACGACGTTCAGTATCATATTTCTAATCCACTCGTAATCAATTCCCTCTAATCCACTCCATCAAATTTAATTACGTTCTATCTAACCCAACACTTCAATTTCTTCCATCTCATATTTCTTTAAACCCTAATCTATCTGATCGCACCACTATGAGGGGCATTGGTAAGCCACCAAACTTGGATATGGTCCCTTGGATACTATTTATTATCTTTGATTTTATGCAGATCCGGAAAAGGTAGCACCTGTTGAGAGGAACTATTGGCACCTAGAGTACATTAAGTAGTTACTTGAATAACTTCACCCCATTCAAGCACCATATAAACATTTTTACTTTGGACAATCTCCCTACCAACCTTGAAAGATTGAACCATCATCTTTCATTTCAACCTACCCACGTTTCCCATACCTTTCTTCATATCCAACATGTCTCCTTTAAAAGTATATTTCATAGCATTACTAATCCCACCCATTCTACCATTATTACATTTTGGACGTATGCAACCTCCGTTTATGAGAAGTAGAAAAAACAACAGTATCTATTATTCAACTATCTCTTTTCATGAGGCATTATCGTACGTCCATTACGTCATTAACCTTTTTAAGGCTTTTACCATCAATAGAGTTGTCTTACTCTATAACATATATTACTTGCACGTGAGCCAAGATAATTTCTATTGCCATGGGATCACGAATCATGCAGACAAATTTGATACTCTGGAAAATATCACTAAGTCAGAACTCCCTAAAGACAAAACTTATTTGAACCTTTCACCCTTTCCATTCTATTTTTCCAGCAGAAACCATGTTCAACCCTCTAGCCTATCCTTTTTTAAGGTTTAGTCTCCAATACTCTTAAAGTTCTATTTGGTTTTGAAGATTCATATGTCATGTCACTATTCTACCTTGGACTCTACCATCTCTTGGCATTGTCATCTCCAGATATGCATATATAATTTTCTAGTATCCAATCCCTTTACAACATATCCTAACCCTCTCATTATTTTTCATTTATGGAGCTTTATTCATATGGAGTCCTCCAATTCTTATAGTGATATTCACACTTCTACTACTATTCAAAACCTATCCTCTAAAATGGCAGCAAAACTAATCTTACCAAAGAATTTTCCTTTTACTCTTACTGAACCAATCTTTATTGATAAAGATGTGGTGTTAGCTGAAAATGATAACAATTGGAAATGGTGTACGTTATGCTATGTTTGCAGTGAGACATTAGTTCCTACATCTTCTATCAGATATCATATTTGTTCGTAATGGCCTCTTGCTTAATCTCAAACTGTTACTACCTTCAATGGGTTAAGAAATAAAGTTCTTATCAGATTTATGGCAGAAAATAACTTCAACAGAGGTAATGAACAACTTCCTTGGTTTGCTTGCGGTTTTCTTATGGTTCTAAAAGTTGTTCCTCATACTGGTTGGCCATCAAATGCGCAAATTTCTTTTGAAGAGGAGCTAATGTGGTTAATCTTATGTAATGTTCTGAAGGAATGCACCGAATTTGAAGACCTCAAGATGCTTACTACTAAACTTGGGGAACTTAATGAAGCAAAGGAACCATATGGTAACCATCCCTTGAAGAAAAATGTTAAAGTTTATGTTCGCATTCCTGTTAAACAAGCTCTACCAGCTGGTATTCCCCTTCTTACTAGAGGAAGAGAAGAACCTTTTCTTATAGAATGTAGATACTTTAGAGTTCCAAGGAATTTTTGCCACTCTTGCCGTATCATTGACTACTAAGATGATGTTTGTCCTAACTGGCTTGCAAAACAAAAGATTCTTAAAGATGCAAGTTCATTTGGATCTAAGTATACTTTACCAAGGGTGTCTAGGTTAATGATGCCTCCTAAGGATTTGGATGATGACTCTGCAACTACTCAAAATAAAACTGTGGTCGACTCTATAATGACTCAAGCTGATATTGTTCCAGAAACTCAGCATGGTGATAATGTCTTCCCTAATGATAATAATATAGGAAAAACTGTTGTGATTACTCATGGATCTAGTTTCAGTGCTCAAGATTCTCTTAAGAATCAAATCAACATTGGTCATTTTGGTAGTGGATCTCCAACTCTTAAGATACATGATGTTGGGCCTGTCCAAACTCAACACATTATTTCGGTGGTTAACGGTCTTCCAGTCATTCTTAAACAAGCTACGAACCAGGTTGAAAAAACTATTGTTCGTATTCCTATTCCTAAGTTGTGTAATCCTGGCCCGATTCGTACCAATAACTCAGCTAGAAGATTCAAAACATCTACCACTCCTGTTCAGAAATCCATTATCTCTAGAGAGGAAGTGATTTCTCTTATTGGTGAGCATGATGCTCTTTCTACCCTTAAAAGAAAAATCAATCCTAGAGATGATCTCCGGAAAAGAACTAGAGCTATCTCTTATCTTTTAGTTAGTCCTGTTGTTTCTCCTGCCATTGTTGATAGCTCTGAACCAGACTATACCAATCAGTTTGGAAATTTCAATGTACCTACCAATGTTACGTCAGATGATAATGGTGTCCGTAATAATTCTTCTCATAATGCTGCTAATTTGGATCTGAATACTATCCACTACTTGTAATGGTGGAGGTACCAGTTCTCAGTCTAGTGGAGATCATGATCCTACCAATCAGGTTCCCTCTTCATCTCCTTCCATATCTATTGATACTCCTAATACTACTACTTCTTTTCCTGTTAATAATGTTAATATGCTATGTTGGAATGTGCGTGGTTCGGGGAAAAAAACTGCAAATAAGGAGTTGCATATTCTTTTTAAAAACATCAACCCTGACATAGTCTTTCTTTCGGAAACCAAAATGAATAATGATTTGACCGTTAGGAAGTTGCGAAATATGGGTTTACCTTGCACCTTCAATGTGCCTAGCATTGGCCGAAGTGGTGGTCTTGTGCTAGCTTGGAAAAAAGAAATTGATCTTTGTGTGTTATTCTCCAATAGTAGGGGCATCTATGTTACTACTACTGATATCATCCATTCCAAATTGTGTCATATTCACTTTATCTATGGTGAACCTAATAGTACCCTTAGACAAGCTTTCTGGGAAATTCAATGCAATTTACCTCTCATACCCTTAGATGGACCGGCTTTCTTTGTAGGAGATTTCAATGCCCTTCTAGGTACCGAAGACAAGAATGGTGGCTTAGAAGTTGATGACATAGATTTTTTTGACCTTCGAAATTTCTGTAATGTTTTTGATTTGCATGATCCTGGCTTCTCTGGACCTGGATTTACTTGGTCTAACATGCAACGGGGTCCTGACCTTATTCTTGAAAGATTGGATAGATACTTAGTTAATAAAATTGTTGAACATCTATTTCCTAAGTTCTGTGTCAACAATTTACCTAGAGACTCCTTTGATCATTTCCCTATGCATATTGGTTTTAACTTTGAAGATATTTGTATGCCTAAACCGTTTCATTTTATGGCCATGTGGATTAAGGACCCTACTTGTAGAGACATTATAGCTAACTCTTGGTTTGTTAATGTGGTAGGATCCCCTGCCTATAAGCTTAAAGCTAGACTTTTAAGCACACAAAAAGGTCTCAAAGATTGGAATAAGTCCTCTTTTTGAAATATTCAAACCAATATAAAAACTACTAGAGATGAACTTACTGATATTCAAACCTCCAACCCCACTAATTCTTATTCGGTTTCTAGAATTAAAGCTAGACTAGAATACCTTTATAATCTTGAAAAATTATATTGGAAATATAAATCCAGAGAAGTTTGGTTGTTGGAAGGGGATAAAAATTCTCCATATTTTCATAGAGTCACTCTTTTTAGGAGGAAAGGGAATATCATTAGTTGGATTAAGGATTCTTCTGGTACTGTTTTAACTGATAGAAAAAATATAGAATCCTCTTTTGTTGAGTACTTCAGATCCCTTTACTCCTCCCATCCTAAGCAGTATCAGAATGAGATTCTTGAAAATCTCCCTATAAAGTTCTCTATGGAGCATAATAGTCAGTTGAATCTTCCCCTTACTGCTAAGGAAATAAAGCATGTTGTTTTCCATATGGGTGGTAAAAAAAAAACCTGGTCCTGATAGATTTACTGGCATTTTTTACCAGAAGCATTGGGACATTGTTGGAGAAGTTGTAGTTGACATGACACAAACTTGCTTTCGTACTGGGCACATTGCTAAAGTTTTCAATCATACTAATATTTCCCTTATTCCTAAAGTCCCTCTGGCAGATCTGGTATCCCTACTATAGACCTATAGGGATATGTAATTTCATCTACAAAATATTGTCTAAAACTCTGGCCAATAGACTCAAACCTTTCATTGATAGCCTAATCTCCCAAAACCAGAGTGCCTTTGTTCCCAAAATGAGTATTTTTGATAACATTCTTCTTGCTTATGAGGTTGTTTATGCTGTTAACCATCCATAAAGGTAAAGATGTTATAGCTGCCATAAAATTGGATATGTCTAAAGCTTATGATAAACTTGAATGGACTTTTCTGGATAAAGTTCTAAAAAAAATGGTTTTGTCTGAACATTGGGTGAATCTTATTGGTCAATGCTTGTCTACTTTTTCTTACTCTGTCCTGTTGAATGGTAGTCCTTCTGGTCTTATTAAACCTGAAAGAGGTTTGAGACAAGGAGACCCCTTGTCTCCCCACCTCTACTTTTTTTTTTGAAGATTTATCAACCTATATTGATTCCCTCACTAGTAAAGGTCTGGTGGAGGGTATTAAGGTTTGTAAAGGTGCTTCTCATATGACTCACCTTCTATTTGCTGATGATTCCCTTTTATTTTCTAAAGCTACTGCTAAGGATTTTGAAACCATTAAAAACTATCTTCACAAGTATTGTCTAGCTTCTGGTCAGGAAATTAATTTTGATAAATCTGGTATTCTATTTAGTAGAAAATTGTCTGAATCCTTTATGAATCATCTGTCTAATATTCTGGGTATCCATAATAGAGACCTAGGAGAAAAGTATCTTGGTACCTTTATTGCTTTTCAAGCTTCCAAAATTCAAACTCATATGGGTATACCGCAAGCTGTGGATGCTAGAATTTCCTCTTGGTTTCATAGACTTTTGTCCTAAGCTGCTAGAACTACTGTAGTCAAGCATGTTGGCCAAGGTATTCCTCTATACCAGATGGGTGCTTTCCTTATCCCTAAGTATCTTTGCAGACAAATGGACTCTCACCTTTGTAAATTATGATGGGGGGGAACTCTTAACCCCATGGATTGAAAACTCCATCTTCTTGGATGGGACATTCTCTGTTCCCCCCAAGTCTGAATGTGGTTTAGGTTTAAGAAAATCTGAACTGAATAACTTTGCTATGTTAGCTAGAAATACATGGAAAATTATTGAACATCCTGATTGTCTTTTAGCCTCTGTTCTGAAAGATAAGTATTTTCCCAATATTGATTTCCTTAATGCTAAGTGTCATAGTGCCTGTTCTTGGACCTGGAGATGCCTTCATGCTATAAAAGAAATGATCAAGTGGATCCCTACCTTAGGAATTTATTGACCCCCTAGTGTGACAAGTGGATCCCTACCTTAGGATCTGCTACTCCTAATCCTTTAGTTCCCCCTGACCCTAGTGTTAAAGTCTCATATTTTATTGATCCTCAGACTAGATCTTGGAATATTAATAGTGAAAATGCGGGGTATAACAACCACACCCAATATTTCGTTCGGCAATCTGTATGGACTAAACTCCAATATAATTCCGAGAGCACTAACTTAAAAGTGAGACTCAATCAAGAAAGATATCAAAGAGCTTTATCTCTTTCTCAATACAATCAGTAAATCAACTAGATAGAAATCCGTGAGACTGATTGATATGAGAATAACTCGGATGGTATCAAAGACCAATGTCCGAAAGTCAATCAAGTTTTATCCAACAAACAAGGTCGGATTTATCACCTGTGATTGAACTATGCACAACCTGTGATATTTCAATTATATAAACAAATATAATGCGGAAAAGAAATAACACAGACACCAGAAATTTTGTTAACGAGGAAACCGCAAATGCAGAAAAACCCTGGGACCTAGTCCAGATTTGAACACCACATTGTACTAAGCCGCTAAAAACTCTAGCCTACTACAAGTTAACTTATGACTGGAATGTAGTTGAGCCCTAACCAAGTCTCACATCGATTAAGGTACAGTCGTGTTCCTTACGCCTCTTGAATCCCAGCAAGACTCTGCACACATGATTTCCTTATATGATCTCACCCACAACTAAGAGTTGCTACGACCTTAAGTCGAAGACTTATAAACAAATCTGTCTCCGTCAGATATGTTTATTCTGGTTTTGTTTCCGTCTTTAGATAAACCAAGGTGAACAAGAAACCCAACTAATAATCCGGTCTCATACTTCCGAAGAGCATCCTAGAAATATTAGTCACCTCACAATAACCTAACTGATTAACAAAAGAAGTTATTGCGGAATCATAAGAGTGTGAAACGAAGAACTGTTGTGATTACTTTTTATATCTTACCTATCGGAGATAAATCTCGAGTAAATCTTAGAAAAGATAAAACTCAATACGATAGAAAAAGTAAGATCAAAATACACAACTACAGAAAAAATAGTTGGATCTGGCTTCACGAATCCCAAATGAAGTCTTCAAGTCGTTAACTAATAATGGTTTTGGAAAACCTAGGTTAAAGGAGAATCGACTCTAGTTTGTAACTAGGACACACGAGAGTGTCGGGATTAGGTTTCCCATATGCTAGAGATCTCCCTTATATAGTCTTTCAAATCAGGGTTGCTTACAATCAAAGCTAAGATAGCTTAGTAACAAAGCAATAAATATTCACCGTTAGATGAACTCCTGATTTAAGATTCAAGCTAAGTCTTCTTAGAAATTAAGCAATCAATCTCCACCGTTAGATGGTGTTAGTTGTATACACACAAATGAAATATACCTATATTTAGATATGGATGAACCGTACCCAAACATTTATACCTTGTTGGATCAATAATAGTTAACCGAAGTTAGCCACATGAACACTTATAGTTTAGCCACATTCATCTAACACTTCTAAATCAAATATGATGATCAATCAATCATGATAGATAATCAAATGAATCTAAATGTGTTTCAAGAGAGTTGTTCAAATGTTCACTATCTCATAGAAATATATATGAACCATTTGAAACAAAATCGGTTTGGTTTGTAATTGTACAAAGTACTTATACAAGAACTAATTCATGAACATAATGCCATGGTTTGTAAAACTAGTTCACATACCTTATTTCATTAAAGTTCCAGGGACTTTAGTTCGCAAACGAACCTGAGTTCATGAGTATGTATTTCATACTTACCAATTTTAGAACCTAACCACTATGTTCACAAACAGAGTACGCGAACCACAGTTCCAGACTTTGGCCTTGCCGTAGAGTATGCGAACAACAGTTTCGAACTCAGCCTTGTCTAGCCGTTCGCAAACAGAGTACGTGAACAACAGCTCCGGACCTTTTCACAGGTATTTCGTTCACATACAAAGTATACATAATTATCCAGGCATTGGTAGTCGTTCTAAACTCTCAATCATTGAAACATCCTTGGAAGACAACAATGGTAATCTTATACATACCACTAGCTTCAAGTAATTTTCAAGTAAGTAATCGATCAATACAAAACTTCCCAAGTCGACATCAAATGATTGTCTCACACAAATCATATAAGATGTTCAAGGTAATTTTCACATGATCATCTTTTGACTTAATATCTAGTTTCCAACAAATAAATTGTCTCCAACTAAACTCGTCAAAAATACGATGAACTTAGCTAAAGCTAAAAGCTTTCCAACACATATTTCGAGAAATAGATAAGCGAGATAAACTCGGTTCGCAATATCAAATGTGTATAATGTAAAAGTCTATATAACTATACAACTTAGTTTCATTAGAAGATAGAATAGACTTCTGAGTGAGAGATAAGTTTTAGTCTCCACATACCTTTTGTTGATGAAGTTCCCTCAGGCCCAAGCTCTTCAGTAGATCTTCTTCTTCAATTGGTGAACGTCGTGAAGTTTAAAGCTCAACTACACACTTCTATCCTAATCCGAGACATAGTTATAAGTAGACTAGAAATCACGTATATAGTTTTGATCAACTAAACTTGACAAACAAGCTTGAGATAACAACGCTTGCGAGTTCGACCGAGCAGTGCTCTAACAAATAAATTAACCACCCACTTCGATGATGCTTCTGTTCAGAAAATCATCACTATTCCCTTAAGCTAGCTTTGCACTCCTGATAGGAGGGCTTGGGAGATTTCAAAGAATGGTAGATTTTCTTCTAAATCTGTTTACTTGGGACTTCGAGGGCTTAGGCCCTCCCCAGTAATAAACTTTGGAAGTGTATTTGTAAACTTCGTGTGCCACATCGTATTCAGTATTTTATTTGGAGAGCTGCCAGGAATGTTTGCCTGCCAAAACTGTCTTACATACTAGAACGCCCATGAATTTTGTTGATTGTAGTAGATGTTCCGACCCTGTTGAGTCTATTATGCATGCTTTGGTCCTTTGTCCCTTTGCTAGTCATGTGTGGTCTATGACTTGTTTTTGTGCTAATACTAATGCTTTCATTGATAAGACCTTTATTTATTGGCTTGAGTTCTGGTTGATCAATCCTGCTTCTAAAATTCCTGATGATAGACATAGTTTCTTTGTCACCATTCTGTGGTCCTTATGTACTTCTAGAAACAATTTAGTTTTTAGGAACCTTCAGAAAAATCACTCATAGAGTAAGGCTATGCTTCTAACTGTTAGGAAAACCCCCCAGATATCTCCTACCCAAACCATCTCTTATAGTGTTACCTGGATGCCCCCAACTTTTGGATGGATAAAATGCAATACTGATGGAGATTTTGATGAAACCGCTTTGGCTAATGGTGCAGGCTATATGATGAGAGACTTATCCGGTAATGCTACTTTTTGTGCATCTATTGTTTTTGAAGTTACCTCGGATGAATAGGCAGAAGCAAGAGCTATATGGGCTCTTTTACATTATCGTTGAAAGTGATGTAAAAGATCTCATCGACCAATTTTCCTTAGGAAAGTTTGATGGAAATTCTAGAAAAGATGCTATCTACAAAGACATTCAACTTTTTTCTTCTTCTCTTGTCGGATGTATTTTTTCTTTCCAACCTAGAACTTGTAATTTTGTTGCTCATGAACTGCTTTACGGGTAAAAAGCAATAATTCTACCATGTACTGGTCTGTTCCTTCTATTTGGCTTAGGCCAATAGTTGAGGGGGATCATTAGCCTTTTTGAAGGCCTTTGCTTAGAGGGGGGAAAAAAAGGCTACGTATGGATGACTGTATCCCATCGGAACAAAACCTGATTTACAGAAACAGAATCAAACACATCCTTACCCCAAAACCAAAGAAAAATAGTCTGCTTTATAAGCAAAACTATAATATAACCCGACAGCATGGCTCGATAATAAGTAATTTCATATGTTCTGATTTTAATTCGCGTCGTTCGTCTGCAGGTATTAAATTACATACCAATTGATTTCAAGATTTTCTTAATTGTCATGTGTTTTACTCGAGTTTATTTTAACATTAAAACGATCAACCACATTTTATACTTTATAACGTTACAAGTTCTGTGGTCACAGACTTAACATAATCTATTATTACTCACCAATACGGGCCACCACCACAAAACCGCATGATACCATTTTTTTCTCCACCACCACCGAATGGCGAATGGCGGAGCCAAGGTGTGACTAACCTGGCTCTAACCCCGCTTAAAATTCTAATAACTGCATAAAAAATCAATTTTATCCTATAAATAGGTTTTAGCCTATTTATATTTAGGGTTTAGTCCACCAAAGTTTACATGTTTCTTTAAAAAGTATCCCCTCAATGTCAATTTCTGACTCCGCAACTGCCACCACCACTACCGCCCACTCCTGTAGGTTGTTGGGAATTCTAATTTTCGATCACAAACGCCATGTATAAGGTTTAGATCGAAAAAAACTAGGACGTCAATTATTTATTCCATTTTTTTCCGTGTTATATTCTCTTTTGTATTGCAATCAATTTTACTTTAACATTAAAAACCATGATTTATACGATCTGGTACCAAAGATTGCAGGTGTATCATTTGGGTTATCTAGCGATCACGAACATTGTTCTATACGATTTGATATCATCCCTGAAATATATGGTACCTGCCTTTATCAATCGTGCTAAAAACAATCAACCACATCTTTCATAATACAATGTTATCCGTGTTGTAACGACACAGAATTAATATTGTCCACCATTACTCATCAGCATCCAACTCCACTACTTCTTTCACCACAACCACCAAGGGTTGAGCCAGGATCTTGAGGAAAGGTGAGAAAAAATTCTTAGCAAGTTGGAGACAGGTACAAAATGGACTTAGTAGCTCATTTTACGACTAAAAGACCAAAAATTATTACGATTGGGCATGGCTCTGCCCCTAACCACCACTAACGTTTCCGCCTCCACCACTTTTTAGAACCGCCATCGCGTCCACCACCCACTACCGCCCTTGACCGCCACTAATAGTTACACCTCCACCACTTTTTAAGAACCGTCACAGCTTCCACCACCCACTATCGTTGCTAATGTCTATTGATATTATTTTTGTTTTTATCAAAATTATTTATTAACGGAAATACATATTTATAAAATATTAAGGAAACATTTATAAAGAAAAAAAATTAATAAATCATTTATTATGAGTAATTAGTGAAACACTAATTAATAAAACGCTTTATAATAATAAATAAAACACTAATTAGGCATGGGTGCTCAGCTTGTAGCTAGACTCTCTGCCGTTCCTATATAATACGTTTTCCATCTTAATAAATGCCCCTGGTGGCAGTCTTTAAATAAAATAATTTTTGTAGTAGAATATAGGAAAAGATGAAGAGACAGAGAATTTCTTATTGATAATAGTCATAGGGTTACATGGATACAACATCTTATATATACATGGGAAGACAAACCCTAAGTATCTAGTTCGGCCGCAAATCCATGGACCGTAGGTCCAACAACAATAATATAATTATTACCATTTTTAATGTAACATTTACTATGAAAAATTAATGGAACATTAGTGTTATGGTAACCAAATTTTAACTGTCAGGTTGTTAAGTTTCCAAGCATCAAATTGTTTCTTTGCAGTATTAGGAGCAACACAACAAATTTTGAAAGCATTTATAAGATGTGACCACACTTCGAAAGCATACCGACAACACAATAGAAAGTGATCACTAGTTTCTTCTTCCCTTTTGCAAAACAAACATTTGTCATTGCACTTCCACACCTCCATGTTTTAACATGCTGAACGTAGGTAAAGAATTATGAAAATTTGCCTGTGATTAATTTCCGGCAACCCTGTTAAGTTTCACACACCAGTTACACATGCACCATGTTAAAGTTATTTTGAGACCACCCTTCACCCGACACCCAGTATCAAAGCAACACAACACTACAACAGAGAGTGTGGGAGATCAGGAACAACGAGTAAACTGTAATGGGCTGGAAAAAGGAAGCTTCTCTTGATAGAATCTGGGTAGTGCATAAAGTGGTTTAGATAGATGACACTAACAGCTATGCAAAACAGCAAAAGCGTGTTGGTGTCATCAACTACTCAATGTGAAGATGGTATCAGTCAGTTCGTGGCAGGAGAATATAAGTTACTCATGATCAACCCTATGAACACCTATAGGTTCGTGGTAGGAGAATATCAGTTCGTGGTAGGGGTTGGGCTCCCAACCTATAGGTTGCGGGTTCAATTCCTGCGCTGATCGTGTCAACAAAAAAAAAACTCCATGAACACCTGTTATAACCTAAAAACTTATATCTATGTCAACAATCTTACTAGGACTTGGAGAATAGAAGGAAAAATGAGACTCAGCAGATCCAATCCTCTTTCTGTTTAGATGAAAAGTACCATTCTACCGTGCAGAGTGGTGCCAGTAAGTTTAATGGAAAAATCCAACTATTTTAAAATCATAACATGACAATCTGGTTTCCAGAAATCTCGTACAAGGATTAAACCCCCATTATACCATTGTTTCCAGACAATTATACTCTGCTCTAGCACGATGTTGCCATATTATTATGCAAGACAGGTCCCAAGAGGAACTCCAAGACAATGAGGGTTCAAGTAGAAGACATGGTTGAAAATATATTTTTCAAACCGAGTTCCATCTATTCAGCTCACAGCCACAAACTTGGACTAATAATTCCAAAAAATTAACATGGTATGAACACCTTGTTTTTGGTTAGGACAAAATCTGGACAATAGAGCCAAAACTGCATTGTAAAGCAGCCGAAACAAGGTATCGACCTCTTTTGATACTAGATGCTCAATCAACTTTCTATTTGGTGTTTTCTAAATACCTGTTATGACCATAAAACGTATACAAAAGCAATGAAAGAAACAAGAATTTCACACATAAAGATACAATATAGGGTTAAGGGGTGATGATACAGAATGAATCAAGCAACTAAAGCTATATTTATTTATTTCATGTATTTTTCGCCCTCATGTGTTGCTACCGATTATAAAACAGGGAATTGCCTGGTACAGTACAGATGATTCTGCCTTTTCCTTCTCTTCCTTTGATTAGCAGAGACGCCTCTACCATGTTATGACAGGGGTTCCAGGGTAGCAAACTTAAATAAGATAAGAGTTTATGAAATCGAGCTAAGTTTTAAATATTATTAAGTCATATAAAGTATGTCACATTACATAACCAAATGAAAGAACTTCTGTGGCAATTAAATTTGACTGAATAACAATCTTTGATTACATAAATATGCAAAGAAATGAAGAAACATTATATTAGTACAGCACATAACAAGTGTAAAAGTGATGCCTATCATATCATTGAAAAAATACGTGAAAAGCCCGCTCTGTTCTTTCATGGTAATTTGTCTGAGCAGTGGAAGTACCACTCCCGATAAAAACAGCAAGCAGAGATATTGAATATTGAATAATAAATACAACAAATGAAGACGGAAAAATAATACCTCTATATAAAATGCGGAACTAATAATTCTACTGCATCACCTGCTGCTAACTCTAGTTCTTCTGTTCTTTCTGTCCTGTTCAAACTTGCTTTGTTTCCTTCTTATACGCTTCCATTTCACTCAACCAAAGATCTGCAAATTCGCAATTCTTCCACATCTCAAACCAAGGTCCACCAGTTGTATAATGTATAGCTTTTGGTTGTGTGGAAGGATCATTCTCATCAACCTTGTTATGACCCACGAGAAAATTCCAAATGAAAGGGACCGATCCAATTTCACTATCTTCAAGCCACGTGAAGCGATGAAGAAAAGCACCTGTTTGGGTATTCACTAGTTCAGGCGTCAAAATCTTATTTTTTGGATGACCACAATTATACAAAACCATTGAAGACCAGTTCTTTCTTGGGTACACAGTTTGAACAGCTCCATCCATTTTAGTACTTTCCTTTGGGGTATAATCATGTTGAACACACATTAGAGCGTAACTATCATCGATAAGCTCAGTTAATTCTTTAATATCTGTAGTATATAGAAAATCACAATCGACAAACATTGCCCATCCTTCATAATTTGCCAGATACGGTGTTAAGAAGCGAGAGAATGAAAATTCTGTACTTTCAGTTGGACCTCTTTCACGCCAATACAAACCACTACTCCTTAGATCTGATTGTTTAATAGGAATTACTTCAACAGGAATTGAAACTCGTTTCAAGATCGAGTGTTTACAAACCTCATAAGCAAGATCTTCACGTGGATCGTATCCGACAAAGATCTTAAACACCTTTTTGTTTCCATTATCAACAGGGTGGTGAACATCATCTCCGTTGCATGAATTCATCACTGCTGGATCATTTGAGGGATGTTCGGATGGCATTTTAAAAATGCTAATGTTATCCTAGAGCGAGAGTAAGTTCCAGATCTGGTAAGAGAAATTCATAAACCAATATAAGCAAAAATTATATTGACATAAGCAAAGATTATGTTGACATTTGTGGTTTTTTAACAAACTTTACTAGGTAAATGGAAACATTAAATTGATTAAATATCCCTACTTAAAAGACCACATAACAACTCAGAATCACTTAAAAAGGAAACGAAAATCAGACATAAATGGAAACACTAAATTGATAAAATTTCCCTTGGCCACATAACAACTCAGAATCACTTATAAAAGGAAATGAAATACAGACATACCAAATAGTTTAATGATAAAACTTCGGAATTTCTGCAGAATAAACTAGTAATCGACTAATTAAAATGAATCCGACCAGAAATCTGATTGTAGAAATTTTGAGTAGTTTACCCTAATTGAGATTGAGATAAATCCAAATCTAAAAGATAGCGAAGAATTCAAGATCTACAATAGAAAACATTAAACGGATTACCAGATCTATGGTCTTAAGGATCTGCATTCCTAATTAAATTGGTTAAGTAAAGAAGATAATTGGACCATGAAAACGTACCTTGAGATTTCTGTGATTACTTCCGAATGCAATCGAATCACTAGCTACTATCTTGATCTTCAATCTAGAAATCTAATCACAAATTATGTCTTCGACGTAAACATTAACGATTTGTTAATAATTTCTAGGGTTTAGGAATTAGATTTTGTGTCTAGAGAGCGAGGGAGGGAGAGGGAGAGAGAGAGAGGAGAAGCTTAAATGAAGGAAGTGAAGACTCAATTTAGTCTTTTTCTTTCTTTTTTTCTTGTGATATTTCCCGCGCCAATGGAAATTATTGGTCCGTGTTTATAGGGTGTATATATTTCCACTACCACCGACACATTCGTTTATCATTATTTTAATTACATTTTTATTTTCCTCTCTTTTTCTTTGTTCTTTGTATCGGCTGTATTAAAACAGTTGGCGGGTTCCTTACGTAAAACAGTGGATGTAGGACTTAATGGTTTCACTTTCATATCCATGATGACCTGGGCAGGAGTATAATAATCAGATGCTACCATTGCAAATGTCTTTTTTTTTTTTTTTTTTTTTTTTTTTGACTTCAGGAAGAAAACAAAAGTGAAGTACAGTATAACTTCTTTACTATGTTGCACGGACACGCCTAAAAAAGATGACGTAACCGTGTTGGACACACGATTGGACGCGACATGGTTACGACACTTCCCGACACGCCACATCATGTGTCCCGTAAAAATCGACGCTGGACACTTTGCTGATACTAATTGGACACTCTCGGACACACCATAAATGATTTATTCTGATTTGGAAAATAAAAATAAACTAAATGTGAAGCTAATTTATTCTTCTTTTAGTCAATCCAAGCATTATTTATTAAAAACCTGACCGTTATTTCATTATTATTAATATTATTTAATTGGTAATTAAATATTTTAAAAATAAGTATAATTATTTTATTGTGTATATTGTTGTAAAATCTCATTTTAATGGTGTTTGTAATACATACGACGTGTCTCCGTAACCCGCTTTTTTGAGAGTTGACGTGTCCCCGTAACTGTGTCGTGTCGTAACCGAGTCCCGTGTCCGTTTCTGTGCAACATAGCTTCTTTAATATAATATTCTCGCTAAAATAATAAAATTTCCCAGTCCCGACTCGGACCCTTAGTGCTAAAATAATAAATTCGATAAAATCATAAAATAATACTTTTGAAAGTTCCCCTTAAGGATTAATAGGTCCCAAATAATATATAAAATAATAATGCTACTAGAAAAATAAAAAATAAATTTCCATACATATCAAAAACAAAATTAAAATATAATTGAATATTGGTTTTGTTTTTCTTTGAAATTCAAATCAAGTTGTATTTCATCCCTAATAGTTCATAGTGCACTTAAAAGGCCGGTTTGCTCCGTTTAGCATCTCCTTTTTGTGAATCCATCGAGAGATACTCCACAGATCTCTTGAGCGTTTTGATATCATTGCCCGACATACTTTCATATCATATTTTTCCGAGATAAATTTTTGTAAACCAGCTTGAGCGCAAGAAAGATTATCCCTTTTATATTCACATAGCTCTTTCCATATTGCATGGTTAATTGATTCGTAAAATGCACTTTTGAGATGAGAAAATATCTTCGTGATTTAGAATGTTGTACGTGACCTATTTATATGTTAAATACTTTTAGATTTAGGGTTTGTGAATACAATTATATAGGAATTATTCCTTAATATAATAATTTATTCTTTAATTATAAAATAATAAGTTATTATATTATCGATAATATAATATCTTTTTTAAATAATAACTTTTCTTGATTTTTAAAAGCAAAAGAAAAAAATAACTTTTTGTGAAGCAAGAATATTTTGCCTCTGACTTCTGCTTCCGGAGAAGCAACAACACTTATCCAACTGTAAAGAATAGTACTCCCTCGTCCAACTAGAGATTTTTAATAATAGGTGAAGAATAGATTTTCGCTAGTCAACTAGATACGTCGAGTTTATATTCCAAGGATATTTTTGGCATATATGCCCTTATTAATATTGCATGGTATTATCAAAAGAAGTTTAATCAACAACCTAAACACCCAACCACATCTCTCACTCCACGTTGAGAGTTACGGTAATCTCCTCTCCCATTAGCCGGTCAACGAAATTCTCGCTCCTGATTGGCTGAAAAACAAGTTAGCCCCTTACATTTCGTGACCGTTAATTACAAATTGAAAATAAAATCGCATCCATCAGATTTAAAGTAATTTGCTCAAAATAGACTTATGGGGCCGAAATATTAAGAAAAAATAAGATTTTTTAAACAGTATACTATAGATTTGTATTTTAAGTTATTTTGATATTCAGAGTTGGAAATATATTCGCTAAATGATATACTTGGATATATTTTCGCTAAATCTAGGAATTGCTAGAAAACACATTGATCCATATCTATATTTAGATTTTAACTAGGGAAATATTTAAGTTAGGCATAATGAAAGTTTGGAATATTTTCAGAAACAAATCACAAACGCGGCTAAACAAAATCTTACGCCAAATATAGTGGTTGATGATTCTTTGGCAAATGATGCCAAATTTAGAAAAAAAATCTGGAAAATTTCGTAGCAACCAAGGTATGGAGATGTATATAAACATTACAAGGCTACTGCGTTTGCACAATCAGCTACAATCGAGGAAAGTCAGAAAGCGATGAAGAACCGTGAACAACATTTGGAAGCATTAAGCTGCATAGGTAATAATGTATGGATATGGACGACACCCTTATTATTCCCTTGATAAACACATAATATCGAAGAAATTATTTTAATTTTCTCTAATGCTGAAGGTAATTATTAATTACTTTCTTCTTTTTGTTTGGATAGGGTTTCATGGTTTTTATTGTTCTTTTTCTTTCTCCCGTATTTCTGATTTTGGAGTCGGATACAGGACACCAAGCCAAAGCTATCAAACTCGCGCACTTTCGGGTTTTGGAGCTTAGAAGTAAGTATATGTTTCTCTTCGTAATTGTGGTGTTTATAGTATGCGTATATTCATGAATATGAAACTGTGTTTAATTATTTAAGATTGGAATTTATTATAGTTATTGATCGTTTTGTTGGTTAACGCATCTGCAGGGACAGTTTACACACCATTCGTCAATCTCATTCCGAACAAAACATCCTCCAGATTAGATGGTTGAGCCCCTTAGAAATCTTCAACAAAGGGTTTTGTCTCTTTTGAATGAGTGGCCGGATCATCCAGGACTTCAAAAGATTTTAGATGCTAGTGAGACTTTGTTGGCTATACCAAAGTTCTCCTTTGGCAAAGGTATATTTTAATTGACTCATATGCCAGCTTCTCCCTGTCTATATCCGCTGTTTGCTTCACGAAAAATTTCATTTTGTTTGCGTTTCCTGAATCAGTACCAATTCCTGATATTGATAAAGTTATGCTTCTTCAATTATTATTCTCCCTATACGTTTCTGATCTCG
Organism: Papaver atlanticum; assembly: GCA_023531105.1. Lineage (NCBI taxonomy): Eukaryota > Viridiplantae > Streptophyta > Magnoliopsida > Ranunculales > Papaveraceae > Papaver > Papaver atlanticum. The sequence goes on along the minus strand of JAJJMB010013238.1, from coordinate 182,191 downwards.
AGTTCACAAAAACAACCGGTACGGCCAACATTTCGATCCTTGCTGTTTTAGAGTGTTTACTTTGATATGTCTGCAGGATTTTATTCATTCATCGTATTGATTAGACAAAATCAATGCGAGGTTAAATTTCCCACCTGCTTACATAGTTTGCTACAACCATAGAGTCGGAAATTTTACTGGATTGGTTTCTTTCTTGGTTCTGTTTTCTGAGAATTCTAATTGTACGTTTTGCTTGATTATTCTCTCACCCTCTTATCTTCGCAAGAATTGATGTTGAATTAAAGAGGTCCATGTTGAGTTCAAACCAAGTCATCAGTACAAAGGTACTCATGCGTGTTCTTCTCCCTATTTATTCTATTTGGTTAGTTTTTGCGTGTTATTTGATTGCACATTTAGCTGCTATATGTTCTTTTCGTCTTTATTTATGTGTATGTGGTGATTTGCTTGGTGTCATCTCCGATATCTCAAGGTATCATGCAATCATCTCCTTTATACAATTGCTTTGCATGTCTTTTTTCTTTGACATCCATCCGTTCGTCCAAATTTAAGATCAGGCTTCTTGGGATGGATTTGGCCCAACCCTTAGATAGCTTTGCAAGATTGGTATCCGGGGATACTTATCTCAATACTCTCTCTGAGGGGATGAGTAGTTAACGAGGGAAACCTGCTCTTGCGAAGATTGCTGGGATAATAGGGAATTTGGTGTCTAATGACAGTGGTCCTATGGTTTTATTAATCTAGCATTCTAATTATGTTGGATGTTATTTGTTATGTTCAGTCTTCGTTTGGCGTAGAGGCTACGTCGTCTGTGTCAGGGGCGGATAGGAATCACAGAGGTTGCACTATTTATACTACAACATCATGTCCTACATGGTTATGCAAGCGTGAGATATGTTGGTTCCATAAAAATGCAGCTAATTTATGCCATCCCTTGCTTAGCTTAGTCGGATTGGTGTTGTATCTGGATTAAAGAACATTGTATTGGTTATATGTCGTGTTACTTATCCAGTAGTATTATGGATGATTTAAGGTAATTCTATACCGTCTGTATTTTTCTTTTTTGGGTTGTCAATTTCCTGAAATTTTGTGTATGGGGGATCTAATCCTGCGTGGTTTTGAAAGTTGATACTAAAATTTCTGATGCTCAATGATTATATGGAACAAGTCTAGCCAGAGCACATGACATTAGCTCAAAGGTACATGGACGAAGATGTTTCTAGCTTTACGTACTTTGTGAAATGGTTCCATGTCGAATTCTTTAAATTGTTGTAGTATTTGCGGAAGGTTCAAATTTAAGTTTCTATTAACCAGTGTGTTAGATCTTTGTAGTGTTCTTTGGTATTCCAAGACTACCACAAATTCCACGCCAGAATAGCATGTAAAGATGTGCCTACATCATCATGAATCTAGATTACGAGCCATATATTTCAGTACTTCGTCGAGCTCAGGACTAACTCAGCTCTGATTAGTTTAGCACGAAATTACGAGCCACTGCGTTTCTGTTCTAATTATTGTGTATTATAGGTTCCAACGATATGTGGTCAGATGATCAGATATTGTTTCAACTACAAGTCATGTTTACTGTTTAGGCACAAATTTTGTTCCTTCAACTAGATGAGATAGGACCCAATTAATATTTCATAACAATTCAGATGTGGTGTGGTATTTTCTAAATTGACTCCTGATTAAGTTGTTTTGGTTTATTGTCAAGCACACATTTAGTATCATTCATGGACAAAACAGGTTTCAGGTTCCATTGCCTCTCGCAAGATAAAAAATGCAAACACCAAAAATCTGGCTGACAAGTCTGCTCTCATTTTTAACGTGCCACGACATTTATGATTTATCGGGTCTAGCAACTCCCCATACATGAAAACGTTAAGGACTTGCATAATGTTTAACAATTGAAAGTTACTTGAAACTGGATGAAATTATATGTTTTAGCAAAATGTAGATTTTGTGGTAACAATGTGACGTGATGCCGAAATTCATGCCAAACCATGCACGGATAAACTTAATTCAAGTCCAACAATTCAAGGACCCGTAAATGAAAGATTAAGGAGAGGCAGCGAAGAGACACAGAAGTGAGATTGACATACTTGAGAAATTTATTACATGGGTTTGGATTTGAAAAATTTGCCCATAAAGTACTATCAAGTGTAAGCTGCCATGGAGGAACTATTTGTTTCGTCAACCATGGGGACTGCTTACACTCTTGCCTAAATTTGAGTACCACATTCTCTATCACCTCATTATCCCAAACAGGTAATATCATAGTAAAGCAAGCTCTGGGAGTTCAATGCAGAAATAGCTGCGTAATCTTCGATTTCAAACCCTCAATACTAAGAAATCGTGTTTCTGGAATTCATAGATAATTTTCTGTTTTTTTTTTTTTTTTTTTTTTTGTTCGGTTAAATTTTTGAATCTAACGGTAATGGTCATGTTTATCATGTAGCTGCAACGGGGAGAAGGGTCCACAACAACTTTTTGGCTGATATATTAACAATCTTATTGGTCAGGTTTCCTATACATAACTGAGTATACAGCTGTGTTTAATTAATTGCGATTGGGTTCGTGTCTCCACCTACTCATTGGCTTCCAAGTTGTCCAAAATGTTGTCTAGCTACGGTCTCCAATAACCTGTTGACAATGATTTTAGCTATGTGTGGGTTTATGTAGGTTTATGATAACGGTTTATAGATGATATGGGCAAAAAGAGTGTGCTGCACGGTTTTGTATTATTTGAACATAATGGTGTATATTTGTTGTGCTTTTGCTCATATTAGATCATCAGATCTTGCAGCCCTATTTTTCCAGGTGTTGGTAATTGTAGTCGATTGCTTTTTCTGTTTTATCCCAGGTGTTTCTTCTTTGAAATCTGTTGGTAGTGGATTGAGATTTGTTGATTTTTAGATATTTGCATTGTACAAGTGTTTGCGTTGATTTTTAGATTTTCGCTACCTGGTGTTTCCTTTGATGGTCAAACCACCAAATTCGTAATGTAGTGCTTATTACTTTTTTGTTATCATGGCACTATTGGGTTTTTCTTTTTTGAATATATAGCAATACAGCAAGGAGCTAAGGTATTTCAAAAACAAAAAAATAAAATAAAATAATAATAAGGTGAATAGAACTTGAAAATAAGAATCGGTAACAACTCTTGCTGTTGCTATTTTGCATGGTGCAAATAGATGAAAACTTCCCTTTAAGTGTACGTACTGGTGGTGTGGAAGCGAGCAGATTGAGCTAACGGTTACCGATCAAAAAAAATTGTGGAGTTCAAGTCGTGTATAATGGTTTTTATTTAAGGTTTTTTCTTTGTATTTTCGTTCCACAATGCACACCGTGAATATTTTGTTTTTCGGACTGATTTTGCTTTAGTAAAGGGAAGATTTGATTGATTTGTGTTGCAAATGTTTTGTGTCATTTTTATTATTAGTTTGATGAACATGGTTTTGTTAATGCTTGCCATTTTTTGATTTGTAGAGATTAGTCACTGCTTGGATGAAGGTATCTAAAGAAATCATCACTGTTATCTTCCGTAATTCCATGGCATTCCCTTGGAACGCTCAGCTGCATTCCTTGGAACACCCAGCTTCCTTCAAAGGAAGCTCCATTATCAAGCCACTTATGCAGAATTCAGGTTCATGTATGGGTTACTTTTAGACATGGTTACGCTTTTAAGTACAGATGATTGCCTATTCATCTGCTAATAATTCTTAGAGTTGTCTGTGCGCATTTTAATATGATAGATAGAGATAGTACAATAGTTGAAGAGAGAATATATAAAGAGTTTTGTAGATAATTATAGAGGAGGGAAATGAAAATAATGTTAACCATTATTAGAAGAAAATTGAAGATAGAATCCAATAGTGTTAAAATAAATGGAATTTGCCAGCTGCTTCGTCTGAATATATATGACTTTGATGGCACTAACGCGGTGAAGTCAGAAGAGAAGAGTAGAGGACTACTAATGGGGACGATTCATTCTGCTTAATAACATAGGTCTCAAGGAGGGCATTACGAAGCTTTGAACAGAGTTTTACGTGGTTAGTTATTTACGTGCTAGAATAATGAGATTGTAGGTCGATTCGATGTAGATGAATTGAAGTGGTTATCACGTCATATGCAGTGCATATATCTCTAGCTGTTAGGTAATTCATTTGTTGATCAGTATGAGAGGGTTAAGATTTGGGGTATTAGTTTTACAAATACATATTATAGAGTGTTAAAGTTATCACCAAACAACTAGGGCTGTGCAAAGTGAACATCATATTTCACTATAGCTAGCATTTGTCACGTTGCTTTCGGACCGACACTATCTACGCAGTATTCAAATTACTGAATAGTTTACCTGTAATTGTATTGCTTTCGAGAGAAAAATTAGACAGTTCTTTTTGCTACATTAACCATTGTAGACCAGATTGTTAGTATCATGCACCAAAACTGGTTGAACGAGTAAGCACCACTCAGAGCATTCTGTCAAGCATTTTTTAGTTTCTACTTGAGGTGATCCTTATTGAATTTTAGGATCTCCACTACTTCAGTTTACCAAATGCAAATGAAATGAATTTTGAGCTTGCCGCAGTCACATACTTCTCTTTGGATCTCTGTTTTGTTTCGTTACTTTATCGTGATTTGTTTTGTCTAATTAGTAGATACATGCTAAAATTAGTGTAAATTCTTTGGCAGGAAGAAGCTGTTATTGCTCACAAATGCAGTTCTAGCATGCACAGTCATTTGGCTATTTTTTGAGACTTCATAGTTCCCTTGCCATCTTGGTTATAGTGTAGCTGTAGTTTTATTTCTTAGCATCACCCCGAAAGACAAGGGAAGATTAAGAAAGTGGGTCACTGGTGATGCAATAAGTTTTAGTATTAATAATATCTTATTAATAATGGCATAATATTGACGGATGCCTTTCAGAGTCAAAAACAAGGTAATCAGAAAATCCTTCTAATGGCTATTGGCTATGATGGATCAAGCCTTTTCATTTCCGTGGTCTCACTTAAATTTAAAAATGTCTTATTTTTATACAAGATCGTATTGCTGCATATAACCTTGAACATTTTTCCAGATTAAGGTAATCTAATTTACCAATCCTTTCTTCTAAATTTGCGGAAGCCACTGGAAAAGTGATCTCTGAATGAATTATGTATGTATCAAATAATCAGTTATCACTTCTGCATTAAGTTTACTCTTCTATATGCCTCAACATAGTGTTGTCACAATTACTTCAAATATGACAGGTGCTACTGTTGAAAAACGTTGGACGGATACTAACACGTTGTACGCATACTAACAGGAGTATCAGTGATTATTACTTTTTAGTATTTTCATAGCATTCACCTTTATTTAACTTATCATTCTTATTATTTGCAAGATGTTTCTGTTGCAAATATTAGGGATGCCAAGAGTATTGTACATGCAATATAGGCAGGAAGCGGGGGTATTGTGTTATTTGTTCACCATTACATTTTTTCTTTCAGTTTAGACCTACAAAAGCAATTGAGAATGAGAACTTATGCTTTAACATCTGAAATTTCGAGATTAAAAGTTACATGTTAAAAAACTTCCATTTGATCTTTAAATTGTATAAAATTGGATCTCCGTGTACTACAGAAGTTGGACCAACGTTAATCAAAGTTACTAATTGATCAGCTTGCTGAGCCTTGGAGCTTCGCCGCAAATGAAAACCATCTCTAGCAGTTACATAATAATATGTTGTTGTGTGTGCTTCCAAAAGTATCTGGAAGCGTAGTTGATCACGTTGGTAACCAGGCTTTTCTCATATATGATCATGTTAGTTAATGTGAAGTTACTTAGCTAATTACGATTAGTAGTAATTTAGTGAGTACACATGAGTGTTCCACATGCTTTGTATTAGGTCTTATGTATGCCTAGTATAAAAAGAAAGAGAGAAAGAAAGAGAATGTAATCCAAATGAAATAGAATTGTGTAGAGAGGTAGAGAGAAGCTAAGAGCCCTCACCTCCATTCAACAAATTTACTTCAAATTTCTTTATCAATTTAGTCATAAAACCAACAATTGGTATCAGAGCTTAGATCTATTAGATTTGATCTTGGTGAGTGAAAAAAAATCAATCAATACCCATTAAATCCAAAAAATCAGCAACAAATAAACTTTTCAAAATCTTGATCTAAAAAAAAACCCCAATTTCTTCAATCAATCTTCAACCAAATCAATGGCAAGTAGTAGTAACTCAAGTCTATACATTCAACAACCTTCAATACCACTTTTTCATGGAGAACATTATGATTTTTGGGCCATCAAAATGAAGACATTGTTCATGTCACAAGATGTGTGGGAGATTGTACAAAATGGGTATGATGAAATTGAAGATACATCAACTCTAGAACAACCCCAAAAGGATTTACTTAAGGAGAGTAGAAAGAAGAATGCAAAAGCATCCATGTACATTCAACAAGGAGTTGGAGACACTATTCTACCAAGAGTAATCCATTTTTCTTTAGCTAAAGAAGCTTGGGATATCCTTCAACAAGAGTATGGAGGTTGTTGGAGAAACTATAAAATAGTCCCACATAGCTAACTCCTTAGCCTAGATCTTAATATACAAGGTGTGGAGCCACTCCACTCATTGCCAATTGGTTTTGAGTTGGAA